>JAEMON010000002.1:38767058-38796641 GCA_030264115.1 Lygus lineolaris | reverse complement strand
TGATCAGTTTGACATATTTGCACGGGTACCTAACAATTTTTCATTTTGACCCTCAAAATCTGATTCAAACCTTGTTGGTGAAAATTTGCAGGTTAAAATTACGACTGGTTTGACCAGAAAACGGGTAAAAAAGGGAGTGTGGTCATTTAGGAACCGCTGGATATTGTTTTTGTAGAAGAGAAAAGTTGGAGGCAAGAGAATTCTGTGGCGAATGAGACCATCGCCAGCTCATCAACATCATAATTGAAGGTGATTTTTCAAAGTTTTCCGTTTTCTTGACTTTTGTAGTAATGAACACGAGAAACGGAAAACTGAAAGATCACAAAAAATCATGGCTACTGTATTGATGAGCTGGCTTTGCTCTCATTCGACGCAGAATTCTTTTCTTCAACTTTTCTTTTATACAAAATAATTTATTTTTGTTGACCAAAAGGTCAAAAAGCGGAATTTTCCTGGGTTTTTTATGATGCTTGCTGGTTTTTTGCAAATTAACTAGTTCAGGTATAGGAACATCGAGAGAAGCAAAGTTTTGATCGGGGGTCAGTGGGGCTAAAATTACAAGACCCATTTTCGGTAAGTTTCAATTATTGCCGGGTACCCCTCATAAAGCACCTTTTTGGAAAGCCCTCACTCAGATATTTCAAATTACTAAATAAAAAATAACCATACAAGTTCCCCATTCCACAGTAGCGCTTGCGCAGAGACTGTCACTGATTCAATCATAAGGGATCTCAGGAGGCCTTGCCCGCATTGAGCGAAATTGAATAAAAACTTGTAAGTTATGCCTACTACGTCAACAATGACTAATGATAATAAACTCTTGATCGAGTTGATGTATGTCAGTTTCAACAAAATGTCATCACAATCGTGAACGAATTTTATGTCTCTAAAAGTGGGCACACACATGCGATATTCGCCTAGTGGCGAATGTTCGTCAAGTACCAAGCCGAGTTGCTCGCTATTTGGCGAACACCGAGCAGCTTGACACATATATGCCTGATTTGCCGAACATGGTGCTCGTCTCGGATAGAGGCAGATATTCGGGCAAATATTCGTGCCCTGCGGGCAGTATGGTGCATGTCATTATGATTTTTATGTTTTCGATGGGAAGCACTCCAAATTAACTCCTCCTTTTCGAATAACTCCACAAAATGGAGAACTAAGTTATTACTCCACTCCATGTAGGCGGTTTCTATCCATAAAGAAAGACACTGACCAATGAAAAATGAAAATGCCACTGAGGGACGAAAATGGGAATCACAGCACTAGACTTCTGGTGGGGAGAGGGTGATTTCGAAAATGTGATCCACACGGGGGCTCTCAATTCCCGCCTTCCACGCGCCTTTTTGGAGGCAGCATAGACAAAATGAAGCCTGCAACACACCCGACGGCCTGAGCACTTTTTGCGAATGTGTGTGCCTGGGCCGGTGCTCGCCTATAAGCGAATATTCGTCTCCTTTGAAGCAGGCAAAAAACCGACAAGAAGCGGAGCACCCAAATATTCGCTATTTGGCGAGCACCTAGAGCTCGAGACCCCCACACACTACAAGGAAAACACCTATACTCGGCTAGGTAGTCGCCAAATACAGCATGTATGTGATGCCCACCTTAAGACTTTGTTGACATTCTTCAGGGGACCGTGGTTTTTTTCTCTTTCTGGAAGTACTTCCAATGACGATAAATTAGCTGCCAACTTTGGGATTTCAGGGTTTTGCCTTTCAGACTACCCAACTGGACATCTAGTGCTATTAGCTCAGTTTCAACAGCCCTTGGAGTTTCTATAATTTTCACATCCGAAATAATCAAAACAAAGATGAATTCAATTATTACTACTTCGTGAACAAACCAAAATCAATTGGCAATAAGACAATCATGTTTATAACAAACAGTTTAAAATTAGTGCACAATCAAAACAAGATGAAAATTAATCGCATTTATAACATGGAAATGCACAGACGGACAGATCTTGACTAGATGACAATTTAAAAAAAACTGAGGAGGGTATTTTGGCACTGTGAAGTTGGTGTCACTGATGACCCAGAAACAGCAGGAATGGTGGTGTGGAGAGGGTGATCCCAACCACATAGAAGTTTATGTAGGAGTGTAGCATCTAGGTATATTATTCTATTCTCGTCCAAATTATAAAAATAGAGAGTTCCTAAGAGATCCCACGAGCGATACGAAGATTCGAATCTAATTTTCGGATTGTATTGGCTCGGACGAGCAAAGTGGAAGCTAATCTTGTCAAAGTTCGTATCCAATATTTTTCAGTATCGTGAAGTGACAGTTTTCATCATACATGAATACTTGAATCCATTCAATCTCGGTTTATTGTCTGCCGAAGACCTCAACATTGATTTTCAAGAGTATGCCGAGCATCAGCTTGAAATAAATGTACCTTGTTATCGCTGTGGAAGGTAATTCTGCAATACGACGCCACTGATACAAACTTTCTGTATTATCTGAAGTGTCGTATCTTTATGAAGTTTACAAAGTTTCTATAAGAGATACGACGTCGTATCTCAATAAGAAATTTCGTAACTGGTTGCGCATGTGCAGATGCTGCTGCGATACGATACAACAGTCCACAATGTGAAACTTCATATCCCTAAAAGCACTCCTAGGAACTCTCTAAGTGTATCAATATTTTGCTCAATAAAAATAAACAAGCAGGCCACACACCTTGTTCAGTAGCGACCTCGGGCAAATAGGTAGCAGTACGTTTGTTGCCTTTTTCATTATGAAACTCAATGCGAATTCCATGAACTCCGACTTCCCAATCAGTGTAATCAGCTCCATCTTCAAAATGACGTAGGATGGACACGGACACGTGCAATTTGGTGAGTTCCTCGCGAGAAATAGGACTGAAGCGAGAGTCCTTCACAGCACTGAAATAGAGGCCTTTGCTTTAGGGCAGGGTATGTTACTTTAGTAAGAAACAGAGGCTGATTTTAACGATCTTGGTTAGTTGTTGAATGGTGGCGATACGAGGCTTCGTCAGCTTGCGAGTCTGTCTTTGGCGAAAGTAAAGAATCCCCTGAGCTCTTCAAAGGCATCTCAAAATGGAGAGAACATAGATGCATCATTCATTGACGTCTAAATTGCCGTGGATATACCTTGCACAAGTATCCTAATCCAGTTGTATCAGTCACTCGTGCAACACAGTTTTGCGACATGAAAAACATCAAACCAATAAGTCACTGAGCAATACAATCCTTCACAGAAAAACTTACAGATCAGAGTGGATTCTGTTGGTAATGAGGTTCAGAAGCACTCAATCTTTGCGTTCAACTAACTATATAATTGGAACCACTAGAACCTTCAGAAAGCGATGGAAGTACAGCACTCTTAATCAATGTGTAAGATAACATTGTCACCTGTTTTGGAAGAAGGTACTACTAGAAGTAGGAATAGATTTATATAGACTATTCCCACGTATATGACTGCGCTTGAGGAAGAAGGCATTCCCAGTCCATACCAGTAACAGCGTAGAAAATAGAAAGAAGAAAATTTGAACATTGAAGCCTGTACCTTGATGAGACTATGATTAGAATCAGGCTCTGCTAGAAGCGCCCCCGTCGGGTCCTGTCCCCCAGGGCGAAACCCAGGTTCTACCCAACATCAGATGATCACCATCTTGTAGGTACTTACCTATGATAACTTGCAATCACAGTGTAATCATACTATAACAATAATCGTGTGTTTGTCACCTCGGAAAAATATCGACACATTCCTGAACTTACTCCCACTTGGCAGACATTTTTCTTCGCTCTTCATGGTATTCAATTTTCTTCAATTACCTACACATCTAAACATCACTCAAATGCCTGAAATTGGTAAAACCACAGCCTACCAGCCTCAAAGATAAAGTGAGTTGAAGACAGGGGAAATCGAGAAATGAAATCTCTGGCCACCCAGTACCCAGAATTGAAACAGGACAGCATGAACCTGCCAAATTAGCCAGAAAAATACAGGATAACCCCATACTCTCGTAAATTTTCACTATAATTCTTGCATGAAGGTTCCATGAATAGGTGTCACTATTCTTCACTTTTATTGCTGGAACCCAGAATCATCACAGGATAACAGTAAACAAAAGGATTTTGCCAGGCCATTCGGGATGTTGAGATCTCGAGCTGATGTTGGGCCAAATTGGAGTCGATATTACTTCCATACAACAAGGCATGTTTGATGTGGCTCAGCAATCAAATAAAAGGCCTCCGGCTGGTATTGATGTAGGTACCTATAGTAATACTGATAACCAAAAACTTCTTGTATTATAGGTAATATAATTTCTGCCAGTAAATTGTCTGCATTTGGTGTGGCTCACATTCAGTTGGTTAGGTTACGGCTTGAGGCCTTTAGACTGTTCGTCTAGTCTCGGGTTCAAGTCCCGGCCTATTTTTTAAATACAGCTGCCACAGTGCAGGCACTGAGCTGTATAGTATTCACCCATCACACACTTCACAGGAGGGAGCCTTCCTGCCTCCCTTCTTCCATGCTGATTACCTAGCAACAGAAACAAATAGTAATCAGAAATGGCGCTTGCTCTTTCTGTTCCAGATATTTTCCAACAAAAGCCTCAGTTTCTAGGGAGCTTTCTATTACTTATAGGCTGTGCCTGCGTGAAGTGGAATGAAAGGAAGGCCTCATCTTCTAAAAAATCTGCGAGGTTGTGCAGCCGACTCGAGAAGGGTGAGGCCAGGTGAGGTCAACAGGCGATTCCTTAGTGGAGAGAACAGAATATTATAAATTTGAATTAAATGATACCTTGCGGAAGATCGGAAATAATGTCCAGAGGGTGACTATAAAGTGATTGGAAAATGTTAACATAGAAAAAGTGGAAACAGTTAGAGGTGAAAAAATGGGCCTCTGACAGGACTCGAACCTACAACCTTTGGATTTCTAGAGCCGAGTTGGTTAGAGCGCTAGGCTAGAAATCCAGAGGTCCGATGTTCAAGTCCTACCAGAGTCACATATTTTCACCTTAAACTGTTACCACTTTTTCAATTTAATAATTTAAAAAAAGGCAGAAAAAAGTCTCCTCGACGATCAATTATATTTTACCTAGTCACAGCATATTCGCGAATTCCATTGTGGAGATTAATGGCATTGAAAGTGCCAATGCAACCACGAAGTCTTCGGTCACGACCGATTTCCCAGGTCACGAACAGAGGGCTGAAAACCACGATATTATCATTATTAGTAGTTATGTAGACAGCCACTTTGTCAAGGCTGGAGGGGGTAAATCCGATGGAAGGTACATAATAATTTCTCCCTCCCTTCCCACGTTCTTGAATGGATTTCACCATCCCAAAGGGGCATTGATTATGCCATAAAAATAACGTAGCACGAACTGGATCGCTCAGACGACCAGGTGCTATCTGTTGAGAGCTCGGGCGTACCATCTCAATTTGTAATTTATTTACTTATAAAATTAAAACATTTACTATTATTGAAATATTTACTTTATTTATAAGGATATTTAAATGTAGGAATTTTGTTCTCTCTAGGTTGTTCGCATAGACAGTCTGGAATCATTCTATCCAGGCCACGCCCCGTTTAGTGCATTTGCACAGCGTCAGAACTGATTTATGATCGGAACTGGGCTGTTTGGAGATACAAACTGGGACTGTTTGGAAAGGTTTGGAGTTTTTATTTGGATTTCTACCCGTTCTTGATTTTTTTTGAGAACTGTTGGGACGGTTTGATTCGCAAATGAGCACTCCGTGTTCTTCCAAGTTAGGAAGGTTACTGTACTGTGGTTCGGGTTATCCATTCTGGATGCCGAGCGCGTTCCCAAAGAAACAGTTCTGGATCGTTCTATCCCATCCCTTTCCAGAACGTAGTTCCGTTCAGGACTAGTTCCAGACTGTCTGTGCAAAAAAACCTTCAGTACTTATGTACCTACCTACAACAAAATAAGTAGGTTCCAACATAATATAAGAGTAATATTGACATAACATAAATAGAAAAACTGTCGGATGCACAAACTGAAACCATATTTTCAGACAGATACATAGATAAATCCTAAAGAAAATACTAACCTTTAGGTAAAACAGGTTTGTTCCAACTAGCGGCGGTTCAGGTTCAGGTCAAATATTTTGCCAGCGCAGAACCTTCTGCTTACACCGTTATAAAACAAATCGACACGAGTAAAATATTCGACCTGAACCCGAACCGCCTGTAGTTGGAACTAGGAACAAACCTAAAAACTCAGCCAGTATAAGGGTTTTGTACTTGAAATGAACCCAAATCTTCATACAGAGCTGTATCAATCTGTCTGTGTGTATTCATGTAACTTGTGAAACGAATGAGACTATCGAGGTAAAAAGAGACGGTGTCATCTGGAGGGAAGAAATGGAAATTAATGTTGACGTCATTTAATTTTTCCTTCGTTTTAAGAATAGGTACCTACATACTTACTGCTGGGTTTGGTAGGCAAGTAGCTACTATGTTCAGTGCCTACTAATAGGTTATTAACATCCAATGATAAGAAGTCAAAATTAGAACGAAAAGTGAATGAAACACACAATGAAGTACATACTTACCTATGAAAGGACCCTAATAAACTTGGGTGTTTATACAATGAACCTGAGATGAAATTCTATCGAACATACCTTTATTACGTAGTTAAGAGTACTTAATTGATTGGAAAAAATACCAAATCCATCGGTAGGAGAGAGGGGAGTCGTAAATATTTTCACCAGTTATGCATAAACTTGTGGGGTCTAGAATAAATTATTGAACTTACTACGGATCGTTGCAGAAATCAGGAGACTTGGGGGGCTCCAAGCTGTGAAGGTGGCAGTACAAAACGTCAAAACAGTAATAGCACATATCCGGATGTGCTACCATTCCCATTCCATTTCGAATCCCGTTGGGGATGAGGGATGTCGTCCCATTACATGGCACACTCGAATTGTTGTTGAGCTTTTGCTTTTTGGTTCCGCAGCAACCCGAGGCCATTTTATCATTCCGTGCACCGAGCCAAACTTTACGATCGAAGCGGATCCAAACGAACGAAATAAAAACTAATATTTACAGGAAAATAAAAATGAAAAAGGAAACTACGGATCTACTGGCCACTTCGAAACCCCAAAGCGATCAGCTGATGAGGTATACACAAAGAAATGGGCCATTGCGCATGCTCCGCAGCGCCCTCTGAATGCAGTTACACTGCAGCCAATACACGCGAAGGCAAACTTTTGCTCCACTCGAAATATCAACACTACTTTTGATAATAATTTTGAGGAAAATTGGAGTCCTTATTTTAATAAATATTCCTTACTTAATCAAAACTGTTACCTGTTCACATCATGAATTTGTAGTCTAGAGCATGGAAGTAAGCAGGGATAGATTCTATCCTACTTCCATCTTCCATGTTCTGGAGCATGGATCTGCGCGACGGAAATTCCATGTTAAGTTGTCTCCGTTACTCCTCTGTGATTCCATGTCAAAACTCAACTTCCCTCACAGATTCAAAAGTACGTAGGTACACAGCACAGCAGCACGCACAGAATTCTAGGTACTTACCTAGTGTAAATACCAAGTGTAATACCAAGCAGAAAGCAGTGATGATTATAATTGGATTAGTTCGTCTGGATTCCGGTAAGTAGATAAATACCCATTTACCTACTAGGAAGGTAAATTAAGACATTTTTGACATTTATATATTATGTCTTTACTCTTTACTATGGCACATAACTCAAAAAGTGTGACGTTACGGTATGACGAAGAAAGCGACGCTTTATAAAAAATTCTGATGATTTGATTTCCCCTTTCAACCGAGTCGTTGCTAGGGAAATGGTACCTACTTCGTCGTTTTTCATCCCACAAAATTCGTTGACCATTCTTTCGAAAGCCCTCGATTTATCCAACCATATTATGTTAACTACTGCGAAGTGCATGGCCAACAAGCTGAGTTGTGAGCATGGTTATTTGAATAATTGTGTACACTCAGGTGATCATTCTCAATAATTGATATTGTGAACATGATTGCAACCGCTTGTTAATTGTTGATGATTTTATTGAGCTGGTGTTTCAATGATTTGATTCATATCAGGTGATCCGAATATTGCGAGAACGGTTTGATTTTTGAAGCGGTGGTTAAATCTTTTTTAATTTCTAAAGACATAAAATGTCCCAATGTGTTGCAGACTCGTATGCAAGCGTTTCAACACCGTTTGATTTTAAAGGTAGGTAAACATTGACGTTTATAAGTTGTAGCCAAATACCGGAAAATTTATAGAGATTGTTTACTAGCATCAAAATGTGGTAACGGGGGTGACATGGTTTCTCTGTTTTATTATTGAAATCGTTTTTTATTCGTTCGGTGTTTCATTGCACACAACAAATAGCTACAGTTACAGGTCACAGTTCAGTATGCTGTTAGATAATTAATGCTAGCCAATTTTATGATACTTTTGACGAAGGTACAAAAAATGTATGTATTTAGCATAAGATTATTGCCAGAGTTATTTTATTAACTAATAGGAAAAGAGCTGTACATTTTGAGCTGGTGGTAGGCACTGTAAAACGGGGTACCTACTACGTTGCTCCGCTTTTGTTTTATTATTTTCAATAATGAACCTTTGGAATCCAGCCAGGGCCGTAGCGAGAAGAAACCCAGTGGTGAGGGGGGATCCAAATTTTCCCAACTCCGGCAGCAAAATTTCCCAACTTTCAAAAAAATGAAAGCCAAGGGATTGGTTAGTACTATAATATAGGTATTTATTTTCTTACTCAGCTATCCAGAGATTGGCTGAATGCTTAGGTATGCCCAATAGGGTATGCACAAACAAAAGTAAATTTGGTAATTATAAAAATAATAATGAGAATTATTCTATCTTGGACCAAGGTACCTTGGTCTTCCACCATATCCATCATGTACAGGAATATTCGATAAAAATGAAACAAAACAACTCATAAATAATATATAACATAATATGCGAATGAAGTACCTATAAGTACAATAAAAATGTAAATAAACTCTTTATTTTTTTTAAATAAAAAAACGCTGCAAATTATTACACAACGGTTAATTATTTTCTGTATATCGCTTATCTACAAAGATCCTATTGGTATAAAAAACCTACCTACCTACCTTAATTATATCGCGAGGTTCACAATCATTTCGTGGGGACAATGAGTAGGTACCTACTTGTACCTAATTATTATTATCCGAGAGTTGTGTCATTCATAAGAAATTCAGTAGGTAACTAAGGAAGCTTTTTTGGTTCGGTGAAATCGAAATAGAGTTGCATTTGATCAGCTGATCTCTGAACGAGAACTCGCCCTACTCGGTGGATTTGCGACTCACACTCGTGTTTCTCATCTTTTTTCCGTTCCACCATAAAGTCCTTACAGGGAGCGCATGGTTGGTCCTGAAATACTCCGCGAGGTCTCATTCGACGCTTAAAAAAATGCCTTCATATTTGCAGTTTTCGAGCTAGGGCTTTTTGAACAATTCATCCCCCTATTTTCTACCCCTTAGAGAAGTCTGAAAGTAACGCCAAGCTTCGGGGTCTACGAAAGTATACCATATTTCATCAATTTTGGTCCATGGTAACTAACATAGTGCCGTGTAGGTACGGCGGACGGACGGATTTTTGTTGTTGTTTTATTCGATTTTTGGATTCTACGACTCAACGTACTTATCTAGAAACGTAAAAAATCATATTTTGAGGGGGTTAACATTTTTTTCGTGTTCGATTTCAAAGGTTCATTACTCAGAATATTAAACCAAAATCTGTCCGTCCGCTGTACGCGCCACTTTGCTTTTGGAAGATAGGTAGGTTCGTATAACAATTTTTCTGCTTGCTAGATGCATGTTGTATAATTTCAAATGAGTGAGGATGGGCTCGAATCAACCAGGAATCGCTTATAAACTTTGATCTTAAATCTTTATTGATTTTTTTTTTTCAAAGAATACCTACTTACTCATACGTCGACGAACTTGATTGGGGTGACTATTGGTAAGGACAGTGGCTCTGTTGAGAGTACAGGCTGCGTCACAGGGTTCTGGTTGTTGGCTGTCAGAATCTGGCTGGCCAATGAAGGTCGGCCTTTTGACATTTTACAAGAATAACCATAAGGGCCCTGGATGTATCCACCTTGGCCGGGCTTGAACCTATCTGTTGGGATGCAGGTGTACACCAATGACGGTTCGGTAGGGCCATAATTGACTGTTGCTATGTATACGCCAGCTGGTCTTTTTTCGGACGTTGAAGATTGATTTGTGGTGCTGGGATACTGAAATGGGGGTTTTATTGGTCGTTGAACCTGGTTTGGTGGTGTTGATGATTGGGTTTGAGGAATTAAAGACGGATTTTGAGAAATTGTTGGAGGTAGTGGATTATTCACTGGGTGAAATAAGAGCAGATTTGAGGGTAAATGTTGATAGGGTCCTATTGGAGGGTTTGGGGACTGGTTTGAAGCTATCTGAAGCAAATGGGGCAGCGTTGCTGATGGTGAAGCTGTGATCTGTGAAGAAGTATTGTTTGTTGTTTGAGACAGGATGTTGGCAGTGAACTCGTTCGTGGCATTGGATTGAGGTTCCATCGAAACAGATATTTCCTCTTCTATGACTGTAATAGAAACGTTCACCATATCATTTCTCCGTTATGGAATAGAATAGATAGACAAAAACGTGCACTTAACCAACTTTTCATTGGAAAATCAAATTTGTATAGGACAGGAAGGTACTTCCTACGTAAGATAGCAGTGGCGGCTTTGATAGGTGACTGGAGGGCAGGCAACAAGGTAATAAGGACTAAAAATTTCAGACAGGGAAAAACGAAGAAAATGGGTAGAACTGCCAAAAAAGAAAGCGTCGTATGAATGACATTTTCAATACCTACCTAATGAACCTTTCACAATAATAGAAAACAGTTTCACATCATACTTACTCATTTACCTAACTTCTGTAGGGAATAGAAATTCTCTCTCACTTCCCTACTATGTTGCTATCCCCTGCAATTAATTTTGAACGAAATATGAGTGCTAATACCGTGATAGAAAAACGGAATGGAAAATGGATTGTGATAATCTAACGAATTTCTGTTTTTTAATTATTTTAAAATTAGCCTAGGTTGAAGGATAGGCAGTGCCTACCTTGTCTACCCTGACAAGCTGCCTGTGTAAGATAGATGAATAGGAACTTTCGTTCAGTTGTTATGCTGTATTATTGAAAATTGGTGGCTTTTGTGCCAATGGAATTAAGGAATTTTTTGTGAGGATTCCGAAAAAAAATATATGTTTGTTCAGGTACAACAAATAATATATATGATAAGTAGGCAGCATTGATGACGACATCATGTTCCAATCATGAGTTTGAGGGGACCCAAAATTCTCTGTAGAAGAATTAACTAGTCAAGAAGGAAACTTAGGTAGGTTTCTTTTTCATTATTATACATATGCTTATTTCAACATTTATGGGTATGTGAGTTAGAAGGCAAAATTAGATTTTTAGAATTTGCAACATTCACCCTTGTAGACGAAAAACTGGGTACCTACCTTAAAGTATCATTTAGAACTTGTCTTGTTAACAACGCCTTCAAACGCCGGATCAATTTAAAACAAATAACACTACAATCTTGCGCAATTGCCGCTTCTCACCAATAAATAGAATAATGTTATGCTATTTTACTATCATTGTGCCTAAGAATGCGCAAACTGAGGAGTGTATATATAAAACGATTGTCGTGATTATCTGAGTGGGACGCACGCAATCCATTGACACTTCAAACACACAAGTCTCTTCCATTAGTTAGTAATGCGTATGCATGAGTTATTGAGAGAATTTTCAAAGACTAATTTTTTGGCAATGTTAACTAATTTCATAATGTTAAATTTCGATTAAGAATGTTTCAAAATGGATTTCCATGGATAAAATCTGCATTAAAAAATTATGGACTTATGCAATAGCTTTAATTTTTCTCGAAAATTCCCTAAAAGCTCTATCATTCGCAAGTAATGCATATTTACTCATATTAATAAGCTAAACAATTAAGTAGGTACTATTATGTTATACGTACTACGCACTGTTATATGTACTATAGGGTGTCTCTTAAGCGGTGGATCACCCTTCCTATTTATTTCACAAGGAATTCAACCATCAAATTTTCGCGCGCCTCGCGAAATTTCATGAAAAAATTACCCCTCACTCGAAAATTTGAGGGCGCAAAAACGTGCGCAATAACGCTCTAAATATGCCCTAAAACAAGAAATTGAGTTTTTTAGGTGTAGTAAATTGACAAGTATGATAAATGATTTGAATGTGTTTTTTCACACTGAATAACGTGGTGATGTTGATTTTTTGATTTGTCAAAAATATTGAGCAATCCAGAATGTATTTTTGTTTTTCATGAAAATTTGACATTTCAAGGCTTGAAAAAAAAAATCAACATCACCACGTTATTCAGCGTGAAAAAAACACATTCAAATCATGTATCATACTTGTCAGTTTACCACACCTTAAAAACTCAATTTCTTGTTTTTATGGCATTTAGAGCGTTATTGAGCACGTTTTTGCGCACTAAAATTTTCGAGTGAGGGGTAATTGTTTCATGAAATGTTGCGTAGAATCCAAATCTGGAATGAAAAAGGGGTTCTCATTTGAAAAAACGAACTTAATGCGCGTTACGCGCATTTACGCGCGCGCGTGGCTCGCGAAAATTTGATAGTTTAATTCCTTGTGAAAAATTAAGGGGGGTTGAAGTGTTGTATTACCCCTCGAAACAACGGAAATAGAAAGGGTGATCCACCACTTAAGAGACACCCTGTATATGTTAATGGGATAACGCCCCACGCAAAGTTGAGAAAACTCACCTTCAGGTGAACTTGTTCCATTTCCTTGGTGTACCTGATGTACAGGGACTGGTTGGCCTAACATATACAGCTCTTCATCTGTTAGATGGGGTAATGGAGGTGGTGACTCGTTGAAATTCAATGGCGGTGGTCTATCAGACACTTGCCCTAAACCATATTGAGGTCTTTGAGGCTTCTGCACCAGATGACCTGGAGAATCGTAGCCGAATTAAAATGGTTTGATTCGTGAGAAATTGAATTAAAAAAACGTTGATATGTAACCAATACCAGCTTTTGGGGTCTGAAGGTACTTGCTCCTCTTGAAAGTTCTCAAGGACTCATTGAACAAAAATATTTACTAATGAATGAAATGTATGAAATTATAAGTTAATTAGACTACAGAAGAAGAAAAAAAGTTTACATATTTGAACTTTTGCAAGGTGTAAGGTAATTATTTGTATGCATACCTAAACAAAATGGATTTTTTAAACGTTTGACAGGAGTGGTGGCCTCATTAATAACAATAAAATAAAAATGTCTGGGTGAGAGCGTTTGGAAAAGAATAACTATGTAACATATATCATATTTACTAAATAAAACGTTGAATTCGCTCACTGTATTGACGTTACCAATTTAGTTCGCGTAGTTCAGCAAAGCCACAATCTTATCTCGTCCAAGTAGGTATCTTTTAAGTAGTATCTTTTAATGTCTATAGAAGGCTGCTTGGAATTCAATTAGGGCATACGTCAGAGTGATTTCAATGTCTAATAATTATACAGGAATTATTCCTCTGGGTAGATTGATGTGCTCTCCAAGTTGAAACTATGATGTATTTTTGTGTGGCATTTTTTGGAAGGCGAGAATCCGGGAGACTAATTTATCAGCAAGTACTTGAAATAGACCTCGAACGTGGATGCTGAGACAGCTATCAGTACTGATTGTTGAACCCCATTTCAAGATACAGTTTCTAGTTTGAAGCAAAACTAAACATTAAATGCTGTACTCCTTGAGTTTCTGGGTCAATCTATTCTCTTTTAATAAATTGTGAAATGTGCGTCTAGGAGTCACTAGGAGAACTATAATATTGTACATTCTATCGTTTTGCTTCTTTATTAATTATATGATAATATGCTTAATCTTGCATCGATTTTTCGATTGAAGACTCGAAATTTCAAATTTCCATGAAATGATTGGGATGCTCATTTGTTTGACATAATAATATCACCACCCCCTTAATAATTTACAATACCTACTCGATTTCTTGCTCTTAGGGAACACTTGAGTTTGAGCGTATTTGCTCACGTTTTTCAGCACTAATAATTTCGAGTGAGGGGTCATTTTTCCATAAAATTTTGCGTAGTATCCGAATTCGCAATAAAAAATTCATATTTGAAAAAACCAAGTTAGTGGGCTAAACGCGCCATAGTGCGTCACCGTGGCGCGCGAAACTGTGTTTTTTGAATTCTAGTTAAGGGGGGTTACAATTTGGAATTTTTTTCTAAATGGATTTTTAAGAAGTTAAGGGTGAGGGGGGAGGGGGGTAATTAGCTGAGGCGCCCTGTTTACGTACAGGGGGTCCTTGAAATAATAGCTATTTTTTCAGGGGTCCTTGAAAAGGTTCTGTTGGGAATCCCTGCTCTAGACGATCTTCTACGAATTTCATCGCCGTAGAACTAATAGTACCGAGAGAAAATTTTAAATTTGGAGGACAAAACTTGTTTGATTGCCTGCACGAACGTAAGGGATTCCCTACCTACGGTAGTGAGAAAGCGAAATGAAAAGAAAAGTTTACCCATCATTCAACCACTAGGTATGCCCTAATCGCTGATCAAACTTCTACGAAACTAATTGTTTAGATACCTACCTAAACCTATTATACATGGATTAACCGAGTAAGGATAGGGTTTGGACACCTTGTACAACTAAAAATTCTCATAATTTTCGTGAAGTTTGGGGTGTTAAACAGTGAATTAAAGATTGAGGACCAAAAAATATTGAGTAAAGTGGTTGAAGCTACTGTTATTGGAACCAAATGACTTTAAACCACCTTGCTGATTGATGAAGTAATGATCATTCGTGCCGTAGACCAGAGGTTTCTCATGAGAGGGCGACGGATGAGCTCCTCCAGGTCTCGTTGCATGGCTCAGAGGCTGCAATATGTAATTATGAGGTGCGGCAGGGGCTTCATGAACCTCGTACTCTGTTTCCAAGGGTTCTGGAACTGGGGGTGACGGCAACCCTGCTTCGGATTCTGGTGGAACGGGAGATAACTTCAGCTATAATGGCATAGAGAATTTAAATTACCTTCTTATTAACTGTTCAAACGAGTGGTACAAAGGCGGATGAGGTTCCACCCAAAAAATACCTAAGCAGGTGCCTACTCTTTTTAAAGGGAAAATTCAACGGCTGGAAGGCCCAGTGTGAGGCCCTCTCTCGATAGCCTTCGTTCTCCAGAGAAATTTCCCCTAGAGATACTCGTAATAAATAAATCCCAAAAATAAACATAATACTAAAGGTATTGTCTCTGTTTTTGGAAAGGTCAAACTGAGAACGAAGTATTGGACTCGAATTTATCATCAGCCGTTCTTGACAGATCGCATCACCAACCCGATGTGAAACTGCGAAATTCCTAATACGAGACGTAAAACATCAACCATCTAACAATTAGGTATGTTAGAATATTTTGATCCCGTTCTATTCATAATTATTCCCCTTGGCCTTTCGGGTTAAGTAAGGAAAAATGAAACTAACTTGTGTACACATAATGAGAAAAAGTCCACAAACCTCTCTAGTTTTACCATTTGGGTACCAAGCGGACGGCCCTCCGATCAATGTCGGGAGCAGGAGTTCAAATCTATGCTCAATTCCATTTTGTTGGGAAAGGCATGCTGAAATACATGCAAAAGAGACGATACATTTACAATTACAAATTGTTCTAAGTAGGTTCGTTACAATAATACAATAATAATTTATACACCTACCGAATCATTTTCGAAGTACAAAGGTACTTAGATTGCCATACGACGAGTGAAATGACGGATCTATATGTAGCTTTCTGACGACACGAGGCCCGGAGCAACTAACGATGAGAGAAAAGCAGTGCTTATACGCACCTACCTACCTACAATTATGACAAATTTATTTATCTAAAAAAAACACTGACAAATAAATGAGAGCAGGATGTTCTATTCCTGTAGAATTAGGCAGTTACTGGGATCCTTAAATGCCACAGTTCTTCAAATGTGGTTTGTTTTTTTTTTTTTTTTTTCCAAGAGAAGTGTTTACCTTATTTTCAAATGTCTCAAAGATTCTGTAACTTACCTCCGATATGGAGGAGAACCATGAAGAGTAGAAACGAAGGTGGACGCATATTTTGAAAAACTACACTACGGAGTGCTTGATTCTCCCTTTTATTGTCCCATTAGTTCCACATTTAGATTATCAAAGCGGATATCACCTAGTGGACGCGACAACGAATAGTCGAATAGAACTTGTAAGGATTTAAATCTCATAAATTTTCCATCAAGATAGGACACGGTCATATGACATAATGAAAATACCAGTATGTGGATACCTTGGCATATGCCTACTCTCCCAACTATCGATAAGAATATATGACTGCATAACCATAACCACCTATAAACCTACCTATTGTTTTACTGATCCACCTCAACTACCTGAATCTTCTAACAAACAAACTACCTACTACAAACTATCTTCTTGTCTAACTTCGAAAGACAAGATGAAGGAGAAAGATTTTCAAGGTCGTCATTCTATGTAACATAGATTGTAATACGGGACTTATAGGGGCAATTTTATACGAAAAGTCAGTAGATTCACCTCATCTTCACCTTCCAATCCATCAGACGAGTTTTCTCCAGCCGTCGCTTACAATCATTCAAATCAAAACGAGGAAGGATTTTCGAGAGTTTTATTGCAGGTTAGATACCTCAAATCCACCTCAAAATCGGTTCAGCCCTTGGACTGAAGAGAAAAAGATGTGAGATGTAGGTTCTCAAATATGTTCACTGAGGAGGATATCAACTTTTCCCCTTTCAATTTCGACTCGAGAAGAGAACCGTTCGTTCCAATTCTGGGAGACCCTCTTGGAAGAAAACGGTACCCACTTCCTAAATATAGACCTTCCAGCCGCGGAATAGCTTCCAGCAAACAGGGACTGACGGTGAAGGGCGGATACTACGAGTCAAACCAGATCTGCACGAGCGCTGAGGAGCTGGACTATTATCAACTAGCGAACGTTCCAAAAGCCAACCTATCCCGTTTTAGAATAAAACTGTAACTTTACAGAGAAGCCCCAATCAAACCAAGAATTTCCAGAACAAATTCTCCATATTCAAACTCAAAGTTCTCATAGGAAATTTTACTTTCCGATCAGGTAGCTTGCCTGGATAAGTGGATGTGGATACCAATGACAAAGTGAAGTAAATTATTATCTATTCTACTTCAAACCATTTATAGCTTCTAGGTCTAGAATGTAGGTAGGTACTCTTTCAATTCAAAAAAGTCCCATTCATGCAGCATGAGTTGATGAGCGAATTTTCAAAGAATCATTTTAGCCGATTTGGTGGGTGATTGTTGTAGGAAATTTCACGCTGAATCCGAATATACCGTATGTTTCTATGTTTAAGATAGTAATTTACACCAAAAACCTCAAAAAACACGTTTTTGAAACTAAATTTTCAAAATTTGACCCCTTGGAGTCCCCAAAAATTCTGGCAAACGAACTAATGCTTTCTTTTTATAATATTGATATTTTAAAGTTTTTTTGGATTTTTTATCTCGATTCCTCGGTCAGATATCGTCTAGAGTGACACATATAACCTATAAATAAATAAATATATACATATAAAAAAGTGTTAAATTTCAGGAATCGTTTTAGAATGGTCTGAAACGGATTATTTCCATGAAGAAAATTTCCAAAAATTTGTGTTATTTAAGTTTTGAAGCCGTTGCAGTAGCTTCATTTTCTTCAAAAATTCGCTAAAACGTTATGTTTGACTCAACTATTCAATTGAACTTAACCCAAATCACAAGAAGAACTTCTGCCAACTCGCCCACTCGTCTAGACCTAGATGAATATGATTCTTTAGATCATTGAAAGGAAGGCATATATTTATACTGTGTGTCAGTGCAATGTATTTGTGGGCCAGTCCAAAAGTACCAGTCGAATTTCCAAGAAAATCGAACCACTACAAAATGAGAGAAATCGCTATTTTTGAAGAAATCCGTGTACGTTCACGCCTGTTTAGTAGTAAAAACGGATGAACCTAACTCCAACTAATTTCTTGGAATACTTTACCGGAGAGGAACAAGAAGTCTATAGATTGGGCCTTTTGTTATTGGATAGGATTTCAAGCACCTTTATCGCCATTCGCACAGCCAACAACTACCCATGTAGAAATTTTAGTCAGGAACACGAGTTTCAAACATCAATCAAAGTGTTACGTATTTTTGTTGACTCCTATGCGGTTTAACCATTCTGATTTGTACGAGTATACTGAAACACTGGGCAGTATTACTTCCTCACGTTTGTAACACGAACGTATAGAATCAATTAGTGCAAATTTCACCGTAATTCGTTGACAAATAGATTCGAAGTTATGTCTATGACAACAATATCAAGATTGTGCTTGTGCAGTAGCTATCACCGATCCCATTGTGAAGAAATTCATTGGTAATCAATGTAATCTTCTTGGAGTCACCCCTCAACAATCTACCCTCCGAATTTGAGCGAAATCGGTTCATAAGGAACTGAGAAACCGTCTAGTTTCAGAAAATTCATGTTCGAGCATGCCTACAAGCGTGGTTGTTATGCCTCCCTGACAGCTCAGTAAAATGAATTACTCACGAAACCCCATGGCATAATTTAATTTATATAGTTTCTAGAAATACCAGTTGCAGTTATTATTAGTTCGCACGTAAAAGCACCTCTATTGTCTTATGGCCAACGTTAAAATTATATTTTATTGTTAGGTAGCTATTGGAGTTTAAAATTTGTCGCGATATGCCCTTGGGATGTATAAAGAACGCCGCTAAAAGGAAAAAATAAACGCCAAAAATAAACAGGAACCCATGCTGAAGAAGACTTAAGAAGGTGCTAAAAGCCTGATGCGTTTGGAGTCACGAGCTAACCGTCTAGCCACTAAATGCCTTGATATTTTTCTGCATGTTCGTGTCCAATGGTTGATGCATTCTATAACGATTTTACATCTCGCGTGGTTATTTTTAGTTTAGTTATTCAATTTTCGCCACAATGATCAATTCATTCGTATTAAGGTTGGCCTCTATTTTGGTTCTCATAACTAATTATTTCAGGGCTAATGATAAGTTCAATGATTAAGATCCAAAAAAATGGGTGGGTGTATCTCAATTTTATAATATTACCCACCTAATTTTGAGTAGGTACACCCCATGAGGAGTCAGTGAATAGGGGTTCATGGTGAAAAATATTTGATTTTGGAGGACTAAAATAATCATCTTTCAAAAGTGAACACAACGCTTCCGCTACCTTGATAGCCTCGGAAGCACTCCTGATGGAATAAAATCTAAAATACTCTAACGGTCATAATTTCATAATTTCTTACGTATTAATTTCTAATGTCGTTATAAACTTTCATTGATCACAAACGAACCTCCAACTTATTGTTTCGTCTCTGTTTAACAAATATACATATACATTTATATATATTAAAATTTGCGTGCAATATGTTTGATATTGTTTTAAACACATTGCGATTGAAAAAGGTAATGAGAGTAAGTGATATGATATGTGGAGGCAATCCTAATGTACTCAATACGGTGTCATTCAGTTTGATAAGACCTATATAGGGATAAATCTTGATATGATCAACCTTTGGGGCTCAATAGTCACGATCTTCGAGTTCGAGGAAGGAAGTAATCGATATTACGTATGATCCCCTGCTCAAGAAAATTGCAGCCTGGTGGAACGCTTACGACTGTATTACTAATTTTTTCTCGCAGATCAAAACAAGTTTAAAAAAGATTGCAAGCGCCGGAGCTTTGGAATAAGAAATAAAAATACGCAAAAATTATTATAGTTAGAGAGTGACATCATGAGGAAGGGAAGGTGAAGGCCAGTCGTGACCACACGGTCGCAGTCAAGTTTAATTGGAAGGATTCATCTCCGCAATGCCTTTTTGATCTGAAGCTCACAATGGGATTTATGAACTCACCTTTAGAGTTTGACCACGACTAGGTATGACTAATTATTTACTGATGTAAGAATATCGATAAACGTACAGGATTCCAATACAGCAATCAGTTTTTCTGGATGGCTAATCCGATATTGTTTTACTGTGATTTTGTATGTTTGGGTTCGACTGAAGACCGAATGACTGGGCAATTGGAGGTTAGTTTTGGAAGAGGATATGATGTATTTACAAGTGTATATTCACCATTATTAGATTGATATTGATGTGCCTAGTTTGTATTCCTTAACTGACAATAACGCCTCATTCCTCAATGCTTTGGTTTGGAAAAGCTCGCTCTAAGTTTCAGCAAAACAAAACTAATCTTGTCTCCTTGACAAAATACTATACATCAAGCGCGTCGTGTACATGAATGCAACAATGATCAGACTAGCTGTGCATACATGATCAAATGTGGCGCTAGATACATATTATGAGGTTTCCGAACATTATAAATCTTCTCCCATTTCAGGTTTTTGGAAGCACAGGGTGATTCAAGGGAAAGCTCAAGGGGGGGCTTTTCAAAAATGGGGACAAACACAAACTTGATTCAGTGGCGCCTCCTATGGGTGTCTAATAGAAGTTGCACTTGCCTTGGAAAAATTACTGAAATTGAATGCCTATGTGGACCTTTGACCTAGAAACTTTGCAACAGGTACTTCAACACTTCAATACCGGGAAAAATCACTCATGTGGTTATCAGCGCCAACCTTTTGCTACGATTTAGCAGGCGATACCGAGAAGTGATTATCGTATCGTGAACACGGTGAAGTCTCAGCTAAGTACTACCTACTTAGATTGATATGCATGGGAGCCATTCCATAATGGTGTCTCCTGCGCGTCAACAAACGTGAATGTGCAATAATAATATTTATCCATTTCGTGAAGGTTGTTGCAGAAATTAAAAATGACTGCCAAGTTGGATGATCAATATCGCTTCTTCACTTTTATAACATGATCAAGTTCGGACAAACAGGAAACAGGGTAACAGGAACAAAAGTGTAGAGAATGCTCTGAAACACAAAAAGCAAGGGGAAATATTGATTTTGGAAGATCCCTTTTGGTTTATTATTTTCAATAATGATTTCAATAATTTCTTATTGAGAAAAGAGCAGAAACACGAGTGTGAATCACAAATCTTCCTGAGTAGGCCAAATCTTCATTCAAAGATCAGCTTATCAACCATAGATCAGAATGTATTAACCAGAGGGATCTTTGCAGAAGGGTGACCTATACAGAAAAATAATATAGAATAAACTGCAGTGTAATAATTTGCAGCCTTTTTCTTACTTCATGTATGCAAACAAAGCTTAATAATTTCGGTCGTAGGGAAGTGAAACCTAAATCTTATACAGGAGTGCTTTTAGGTGGCTGAGTCCTGATATAAAAGATTTGAGTTTTTCAATTTCTACAACAACGGATTGGGGAAATAATAATGAATTAATATTAATCATAAAAATATTTATGATCGACTGGAAAGAGTAGGTTGGAAGAACCAAGTTTGTAGTAGAATTGAAACTCGCGATTTCTTCGAGTTGTCAATTCGAAAACCCACTGAGCGGCAATCAGTTGAAAGTTTGCCAAACCCTGAATGCCAAGAGATAAAATATAAAAGGGAAACCTCGCCTTTCTTCATTCAGACGAGGTCTACAATCAGTTTAGCTGGTCACAAACTGACAAGAAAGGTTTGTACTCCCTCGGACCCGATCGACAACTTTTTCGTCGAGTCCCGCTGCGAAGGTCAAAGGGATCGAGATATTCGGATTGGAAAAAACAGCAGCCTGAGATCATCCGGATTGGGCTGGAGTCTCCATTTTCACCAGTACAAAAAATATTCATGAGAACAGATCTTGTTTGAAGGGAGTTTTCTGCCTGGAACGCCCATTCATTTGGAAGGATTCGCAAACAAAGTTCGAAGAGGATAATCTTAGCATAAAAGAGTTGAACCGATGAATCAGCGGTTCCAAAAGAACTTCAAGCAGGCCAAAATAGCGGTAAATATATCCAAAATCATTTTCGGTACCTCTACTAGGTACCCAGGCGTTCCACACCAGGATTTTGAGTAATCATGTGGTGCATGTATATCATTGGCCGAAATTGGGGAAAATCCAGTGACTCCATCTCCTTCCCCAAAACTCATTCTCTGCCTCAAATTTGGGAAATGAAGTGGCAAAATGGCCCTCACAACATGCACAACATGTTTGATTTTAAAAACCGTCCGTACCACCTATAGAATGATTTTGCTAAGTGTACCTACCTACCCACTCAACTGCAACAGAAAGACCTCGAATGAGATTTTATAACCAACCGTTCGCTATTTGTAAGGACTTAAGGGTTGAACGTAAACTGTTTTAGATCATAAGAAACGAGTATCAACGCTTTACGCTGATACATTGTGACATGAATATATTGAATATGTATTTTTGCACTGAGTAGGTGGTCCAAACGCCACGTCCATTTTACAATGTATACGCGTAAAGTATATACATTGTTTGTTAGAGGAAAAACACGGGTTTATCCAAAGGAAAAATGAAGTGTTAAGAGAAGCGAAGAAACCATGTCACCCCTGGTTACCACATTTTGATACTAGTTAACCTGCCAATTGGGTAGGTACTAACGTACCAAGGCATAGCTTCGATGATACGAACAAGAACTTCACGATCGTGTTGATATTTCCCTTAACTTAAAAACAACAACAAGATCAAGAATGCTCTATATCAATTATACCTCCCAACCAACTTTGATTATCGGTTGTTGGGTAACGCTTTTGAAGGGACAAAATTTTGGATTGACCCCAGCGAAAATACATAAATTCATGTCAAAAATGAACCACGATTTTCGGGTATCTTTGAGCACTTCATCACTTGCCATTCTATTTCATTTATCTGCTTGGTTGTCGAGGAAGGACGGAGGAGATTGAACACCTGATTTCACGAGCGTTGAAAAATACTTGAAGATCTTAGAGGTAGTTGAATATTAGAAACTGGACATCGATAGGCTAGATAGGTTGATACGGTATATTCATGATGGTCGCAGCTACCTGACCTTTCTCCTCCGAACAACGAATGGACAATTAATTCCTTCCTCACTGGTTTGAGTCCGATGGTGTCTGCTACTGACTTCAAGATGTAAGAATGCTGTGCTCCTGCGTCCACGATGGCTCGTAGTCTTCTTGATGTTCTTCCTCGGAGAGTCACGATTAGTGTGGGTAGGAGAACTCCCGCTGCTTCACAATTGAGATTCACAAAAACTCTGTTCTGCTTCACGTCGTTTGATCTTGTCACTGACTGGTGTTTGTTGTTTGACTATCTGAAACACGCTCAGGCTCTTTAATATTTTGAACCTCTCGACAAAATACAACAACGTGTCTTCTTCCACAAACAGAACATTAGGTTTAGACCTACATTTTTTGGCTATATGATTTGCTTCCGGCATAGAAAACGACAATGCTTGTCCTTGATTATTTGACTCTTCTCAGAAAACAACATTTTCATCCCTAGCCCTAATACAATCTCTACGCTCGAATGTCTGCCTTCACAAAAAATGCGGTTGATGACGTATTTCATATATGGGAATCACCTATCTTATAGGTTAAAATGATTCTTTGAGAATTCGCTCATAAGCATGAATGAAACTTTCTACTCACATTTTCACGGATAAAAAAATCATGTAAGGGAGTAACTAGGTACCAAGTTTGTTGTGAAATTTCACGTAGAATCAAACCCTTCAATAAAAAGAGGGGAATCCTATACTCAACAAAAAACCTCATTTTAATAATATGTCTTATTCAAAGAATCTATGGAAATGGAAAAATTTATAAGAATGGAAGAATCTATAGAAAAATCGCATAATCGGATTGGTCCGGTTCTTTTCCATAGTTGAGGGAAATAAAGAGCTAATCCATTAAATTAGGTAAACCCTGTATACCTACTTTCCTTTTTACACTTCAGTGAGGTACGGAAAATTGAAAATCAGATAGTTGTATAGTAACCACATTTTGACACGTGATTTAACCATGGATTCAAGGTCATGTCATTCCCTCGTGGTTTCTGATGGTTGACCACCAACCGCAATCGCCGAGTACGAAAACGCATTCGTTGCGCCGCCGATTCTCATTTATTCTTACCTATGTTCTCCAGCTGGGGGGATTCTATGACAATGCTATTACTTTGCGGTCTAGACGCGCAATTGCTTCACATTCGCTCTTCGAATGAATCTCGTCCTTGCCCGACTTCTACATCTTGACGGAGTTCGGTTGTGAGGAAACTCCGAGAGGACCAGAAAACCGTTCCGACAAACTAAAAGCTCGTGTCCCTGTCTAATCTTCGGCTAATGGCCTCGGCCTATCAGTATTCATCCAGCCACCATTGTCCCCATTTCAGTAACAGGAGCCGTATAGGGAGATCCCATAAATTACCATTGTATAGCTATTTTGGACAATCTTACAGAAATCTAGATCCCTGGAGTTCTATACTAATCGCCCTAATTATCCACGATGCTTGCAACAACATAGTGGGAACTCATTTCAAATAATAAACATAGTCAAATGTTGTTTATCAATGCGTGTATTACGGGTGACTTGCCTTAGGGTGGTATACGTGTTCAGATGACTATCACTTCATCTTGAGAGAATACGATATAATGATATAGATACCTAACCAATACCAGTTATTATAATATTTATACGAGTACAAAACACATACACACGGTTTTGTGGGTGTCTACATGTAAGTTGGGACAAACTTCAGGAATAGATTCTACTGGTAATTTCCAACAAAGATTGTCTCTAAGAGGGGTTTTTACGTCACTAAAATATCCAAAACTCCCTTAAATTTACAGTTTGAAATAAATAATAAATATGTTGAAAGAGCGTCAAATTTCTTATAAAAAAGCCTATATTGACTATCTTCATCAGTCGATTTTTAAAGCCCAAAATTCAGCCCAAAGTAAACTGAGCAAGCGAACTAGTGAGCAATGAACAATTATTATTTCAAAATATTCAATAAACACACAAAGATTACCAAATATGAATTAAATGTGCTGGTATGTTCAAAAATTAACTATTTTTCTCTCAAAATCAATTTTTTATCAGTCAAAATGAATCGGGAGTATCACCTGTCGATTCAGCGTGAAAAATCACCTGGAAGACGATACTTGCCTCCTCAAGTCATAGTCAGGTCGTCAACATCCTAAAATACTCGATTCCCTCGAAAAACCTACGTTTGGTTCATTCAAACGCAATTTGCTCCCTCATTGGTGCACCAAAATCAAAAAGTACTACTTACTCCGTTGAAAAGCTGAGATCCTGAAAATTTTTTCCTGTTGAGTGCCCAGCTCAAAAGTCTTGTTTTAGAAGCAAAACAATGCGTGAAAGAAAAGTCAAATTTTGGAAAATTCTTGAAATTTGAACTTTGGGCTGCATTTTGAACCTTAACAATCTGTTTATGAAGATATTTAGTAGGCCTTTTTCATAGGAAATTTAACGTTCTTTCTAATGGCATATTCATTTCTTATTTTACACTGTAAATTAAAGGAGTTTTTGCCGTTTTAGTGATGTAAGGTAAAAAAAAAAAAAAATCTTAAAATGAAATAAACTCAAGAAATTAGGGGGTTAAAAAAATCAAAGAGACACTATTTGTTGGAAATTAAGTGTAGAATCGATTCCTTAAGTTTGTCCCAACTTAACTGTGGACACACATGATGGGAAACTCATATACTGTGCTTTGCACTATGCTTAGTTCATGATTGAGTGCAAAAACCGACCAGAAGCAAAATTTTAGGAGCAGATTACATCATTAAGTGTTACTTAATGGAAACAATGTTTTCACTGGAATTCATGTTTTTAATGGAATTTTAAGGGCATTTTAATAGGGATTTCGCATCGCCTCACCCATTTCGAATGAACCTAATCAAAGCAATCCCTTGTTAAGGTTTTTTGCGTCTTTTCCTTCAAAACATCAAGGATTTTTTTACAAAACTCGCAGGAATTTTTATTTTCTCCAAACAATATCCGAGGCCTCTCAAGACGAAACTATTCCCTAAATACCCTAAAAAGCTATACGAATAAAATAACTTCAACTGCTGGATCATTATATATTTTTTCGCTATTTTTGCATGTTCCCTCTGAACACATTTTGATTAAGTTCACTGGAATATCTCCCTAGTCCAGGAAAATACCCTCAGAAGATATTAGGCTTGTATTACGAAGAAAACCACCTTGATTCCTGGCACATTTTCCATGTTTTTGCAGCAACATTTTCGCTTATCCGCCCAAACAACTCTTTCGATTAAATTCCCAGGAATTACTCTCTTTTGTACCTACGTGTTTGATACCTGACCAATTTGTATGGACTGTTAGATAGATAGCTGCCACACATACTGAACACTTAGCGCCAAAGACTGCCCTGGTAGATCTACAAGTGTTTTTTTTTTTTTTTTTTTTGAAGATAAGCTACCTACGGCCGAATACAGCTGCGGAAAGCGAATAGTGTGTAGCCTCGCACCAGATGTTTAAATATTGTTTACTTTGTTTCTAATTTTTACTTCATTCGAGAGTACGTACTGATACATCGAGGGAGCACTCGTACCAAAGTGAAGGGGACTTGTGCATGCCGGAATGCTGATACATTTTTTATCTGTGCATACTCGCACAAACGTTTCCTACCACGGGAGTGCTCCTACAAATTACCACGAATTCCATATTTCAGAAGGTGTGTTAAGAGCCGAACATAATTAACTGAAATGAAGAAAAGGGTGAATGGCCGTTAAGCTCCACGACATTTTGACAAGAATCTTCTAACGAGAGGGTCAACTTTGGTTGTGAAACCATAAATTTCTCGAGGTCATCAAACCCTCAAGCTCCCCCTAAAGACTTGCAACGCGCCTCTGGCGACCAGTTCGTCGGAATTTGTGCATAATTTTTCCACCCACGCGCATACTAGCTGGCCCGTACACCCCCTGTTTACGTCGCTTGATGGTCTCTAACCGTTTTTAAACAGCGTGCCAATATAAACGGCTAGCGGAGCTTTAACGGCATCTGAGTTGTCACTATTTTATATTATGACACATTAAAAGATGATTCTTCCCCGCAATGATAGCATACCGATGGCATTATAAAATATGAAAACCTCATATCTCTATTTTGGCAAATTTTACAGTAGTAATATGAAAAACTGAAATTTCTAGGTTATGTACTTTAAGGTACGAGGTATGGGATACGAGGTTATCATGGATGACAGAACCGGAAGATCGTCAAAACTTTCTAGAGCTGTTTGTGCTTCTTTTGTTCTAATTGAACCAATTACTTGTATTTAGGCATTTATGGTATTGAATACAACATTCAGCTTGACGTAGCAAAATGCAAAATTTTGCCAGGACTGCCTCATACGCGTCAGTTTGTTGTCATTCCGCAACCTGTGAAAACCTTGTATCTAACTGTATTTGTACTAAAATACGAGGTTTTCATGCAGTAGGTAGCTTCTAAGTTTTCAGTAGCAACGAAGTTTTCTTTTACACCTCTAGAGGGAAAAATGGGGAATTATCATCAATTTTTTTTCTTTTTTTTCTGTAAGGTAATGGCTTGAAAGAAACAATATTGGAGCCGTAGAGCAAAAATAATGTATCTCTAATTTTAGAAAATTTATTAAAATTTTCATTTTTGTAATATGGCGGGAAAGTTACGTTGTAACGGGTGTCGTCTGTCATTGGCCAAAATCCGTGAAGGCCTGTCAACCAAACTAAAACAATGAAATAATAGACTTGTTTCATTTGGGGGCCGATACCCGACAATCAGATAGCTATCTAATCAACCCTCGGCCGACTAATCCAAAAAAAAAAAAAACATTTCAATCTTGGCACCACTGGGTGGTGAGAAACTTGAATGGGGTAGTTTTTTCTTTTGTTGCCCGTTTCTCGTCATTTCTGGCTAGAGAACTCGATTAAGAGAATGGAACGAATTTTAAGTCAATGTAGAATAGACGATATTGTTTCAAATAATAATAGAACGGTTCGCGGAAAATAAATTGATTGTAATATTATGCAACACGATGTATGTTTTTCGGAACCCCCCGTACTGATTTAGCCCAGCTTATTTAGCACATAAAAATGTAATATGCTTGCCCACAAAGGTGTACCAAGTCAATACATTTTGAATAGGATGGCGTATAGTAACATTCTCAAGATTTCCATGAACCTATACTTATCACATACGTAGCGCGTGATATATTATCATTAGTTGCTTCCATCATGAAGATTAAATGTTTCTAGACAAAGATTATATAGGAATGTGGTCGTGCCTGCAATTCTTTAATGCACTCCCGGTTCGAGATATAAGGAGAATTAATTCTTGTTCGATTAGGATAAAAATAAATGCTAAAACAATCCATGGCAATCGATGGCATCGTATGATTGTAACAACTAAAATGTAGGTCTGCTAGAAAGCTATTTAGGTACTATATGATTCAAATTTCATGCATGTTACATTGTGTATATTAACAGCAACTACATGCTTTATCTCCAAGGAGTTTCAGCTTGGAATCCGATTCCGCGATTGAAGGTTTTCAGTATATGGGGCCAACGGGTGACCCTCTCTTTGTCGGAAATCGTCTCCTGGATGGAGGAAGGCTGGAGACGGACGTCCGACCAAGGTCTGGTCCATTATGTTGTTCGTCAAACTACCTACTTCTTGTGTGCACATGGACGGCTTTGTCAATAGCCGGGTAGCTTTAATCAAGGGAACCGCGGGTCCTGGCTGGTTTGAGAGCAGTCTGCTGAGTAGGTACTGATCGCTCCAGGTGTCAAGGTGGCTGCAGCCACATCAGGCGTCGTCATCTTCAAGGGGAAAGCTATTTGTCGGCACAATATCAGCCTCTGTATCATCTGCTAATTCAATTCCAGTAATTTTTCCATAAGTCAATGCCATCTACCAATCTTAAAGGAACTTTTTGGATTTGATATTATCGCTCATTTCGTCACCTTGATAAATACTTTACCTATGCTACTATCTACTCTGTGAATGAGAGTCTAATGGATAGAATCAGTGCGGCCTCGGGGGTGGGGGTCTGCATAAACAGAGGCCCTAACACAAAATTAGGAGTGGTGGAAAATTTTGAAAAAATTCTGATTTTCGAAATGTTCCACATTATTCCCTATTGGAGTATTGAACCTCTCCATCATTTTCAGCCAGAATCATAGCTCACTTTATCAATCATAGTGGCGCAACTCGTGGGTCTGAAAGTGTAAGATTTTTTCTTAATCGTTCTTTAAATCTGCGATTATCAGACCCACTAGTTACGCCACTATGATTGATAAAGTGAGCTATGATTCTGAGTGAAAATGATGGAGGGGTTCAATATTCCTATAAGGAATTTTGTGGAAGAGACTGATTCTTTCCATTAGATTCTTGTTCACAGAGTAGAGAGTAACATAGGTAAAAGTATTTATCAAGGTGACGAAATGTGCGATAATATCAAATCCAAAAAGTTCCTTTATGATTGGTAGATGGCATTGGCTTGTGGAAACATTACTAAATTGAATGGGGAATGAT
>JAEMON010000002.1:38751340-38767048 GCA_030264115.1 Lygus lineolaris | reverse complement strand
TGATAATTCCCCATTGCCTTTTCATTGTGTCCAATTAATACAGAAAATATAGGTATAGTTGCTATGCAGTGCACGGAACCCAAAATTTATAATATTGTAAAAATATTCACGCTATAATTCCTACAAATGGGCATAAAATTGGTCTTACGAACTTCTCCACATAGCCGCACTTCACTTCAAAGAGATACGGAACCGAATGAAACCCCTGCAGCATCCAATTACCTCAGAGGGTACTTAATCATGCACTGAGGAAGAATGTGCCAACCTACCGCGCAGGTAATAAACGTTAAAAGTGAAAATTGATTGTAAATTTATTCTTCGACCGCCCTCTAACGTGCCGCAAAACAGCACTTCATTCTCCGCCGCTGGGTTCAACGAACTCCTAAAGATTTCGTCGATCTTGAATCTTCCAAGAGTAACTTTCATAATGCGAGTCCACTTTCAATTTTGTGGATCGCCAATTTGGTTTTAATTGGGAGTTTTTTCCGAATTGGCATACGAGAAAACGATGGCCGTTGCGTAAGTTAACGGATTCCTATTTTTTTCTTGTTTGGCGACAAGATTACAGTGTTTGGGTGGTACTTTGTTAAGGGAGAAAATTGTGTTCCTCCTGGAATCTTTCAGGTGTTCCTGTGTTTTAGGACCAGGTAGTGCGCTTTGCATAAGTTAGCGGTTCGGTAGCTTCGCCTGTCCTGCCTTGGTGTATTGCCTATTATAGCGGAAGCCTGGAAGGTCGTAAATCGTTCTGGGCTCGCACCTCATCTCAAGAAGGATTGTGCTTCAAGAAGCAGGGACTTCTAAAACGAGTAAAAACCTCTTTTTTACGGGTGGTGAGGGACATTGAACCCTGGTGAGGGACGTCCATTGAGCAGCTTCTCCGTGATGTCTCGGCGGGCGATAATAATTTTCCCATCTGGTGGCGACCACGCCGTTTTTGGGTTCAACCAGGAGTCCGGGACTTCTCGGATGTCCAAAACTTTATGTAAAACTGAATCGAGCCATTCGTTGAACTTCACATTTATTTAGGGCCGTGAACATTTGGATGAACCAACAATGTTTTCCATGCGAATATTCAACAACTAAAAACCATCTTATGGATACTCATCTAGAACATCGAGCAGGGCTATTATGACTCTGAATTCTCTTGCCTAAGAAGGAAGGATTTCACGATAATGCAAACACACACAATTCCAACACAACTTCTCACGTTTTCTACAAATTGTACAAAAACTGATAAGTAACATTGTTTGAAAACAGAATAGACCGGGGCGAGAAGTACCATTTTGGTTGTTTAATTTCTCTATTTGTGCCACTTCTATCATTTCAAAAGGTCTCTTAAATGGATGGTTCATCGAATCAAGTCAATTCCTGTAACTTCCTACCTAATCGAGAATGCCAAACATCCCAGTCTTGGGGAGGTCTCCAGTTTTCTTATGAAGTCTGTGTGGGTAGACCTGGCTTAAGTATTTAAGTTTAAGGCTCACGCTGAAAGTTTACGCTCACAGTCTCAAAGTAAAAACAGGTTAAAATACTGAATTACTACGACAGTTGAACTTGGCTAGAGACACGGGCAGGTAGGAAACCTCCGGGAAGTGTCCGCACCCCCTGGGGCCCAAAAACCTCCTTGAGTGGGAAAATGAGACCTCTTTTGATGGGATACTTAGTAGGTACCTATGCATCGATTACCAAAGATTGAAAGCCTGAAAAATAACCTAAGATCTTATGTTCTGAGTTAAATATATACTCAAGTGTGTGTCTATTTGTTTCTATGTACGACTATGATTGTATGTTTGTGAATACACTCCAATCGAACGGCAACACCGATGTTGATGGGGCTTTTCAACAACTTCTTCCTTCATCATGAAATCAGCCATCCTTAGTGACGTTGATTGAATAGAACACGTTCGTAAAAATTAAGGAATGGTCTTGCAATTCTACAATTTTTGACAGAGAGTAGGGACGAGATGCCAACCGCTGAAAATAACTTTTTGTGACGCATTCAACTATAGCAGAGCCATTCATATTCCATTATTCGAAAAAGATCGTTTGAATTTGGTATTTAAAACATCGTAATAATTTCATACTTAACAAAAACATTGGGGTTCCCAGTTGATTGTCAGACACATCGGTTACGATCACATTTTTCGCTTGTTGGAGATGGAAATTAATAAGAAACGGACAAGCTTTGGTTGAACCGATCATGATGGGGTTAGCTACTATTATTACTTATCTACGAAATCAGTTTCTTTCAGTTTCTTTCAGTTTATGTTCATCCTGGGGTGATGCGATTCGGTAAATATTCAGCCCTCTAGTGATACTTGAAACGATTTAGGGGAAATTAGATCAGCTGGGTGAGCGTTAAAGCTAACTTAACTTCTATTCATTGGACTACGATCAAATTTGAGGAGCTTGTTTCCAAAAGGGGCTAAATCCGATTTGGTGCAATGCGAGAAAAACGACAAAAACTGTTTAGCCCTGAAAAACTTGAAAATAATGGATAACTGTTAGCGCGAAACATTTAAAAGCTATGTGTTATTCAATACTGGACAAAGTACTTTTTGAAACGAAACAGATTGATGGAAGTGCTACTAACTGGCGGTTATGCCTAGTACCTTTCGAAATGAAATCGAATAATATTCAACCTCGTTTTTCAAGTGGTTAGAGTATCATTTGCTCCAAACTTATGGCCATTTTGGTGAAGAATCACACCCTAAAACCTGGGAAAGTATTAACTCAATTTTGAGAAAATGGCTTTTGGAAACAAGCTCCTCATTTGGTATACATAGGCTCGAAATTTGGAAACCCATTGGTGATACACTGACGAGAGACTTGCCCCGTTTTTCCAACTTGACTTTTTTTGGCTCATCCAATTTATTGAAACCTTGACGAGAATTGAGAGTTAGAAAAACGTAGTTTCACACGCGTTCCAAGCCATTAGCTCAAGACTATAGTTGAGATGCAGCCAGAAAACTAGCATAACTACACAATAATAATCATGCTCCCGATCATTTCTTCCAACAACATAACTCAAGACCGTCGTTGTGGTTGGGAGGTGTGAGAATAGTGAGTGAAAATATTTGTTTACTGACTAAAACGGGACTCTTCTGATGGACTAAAAGTATTGAACCGGCGCCTCCCTCTGAAAATTATATTGAGTACTGATTTATTGTGGTAGAAGTAGATGCGCAGTCCCTCAGATGATTCCTACCCTCCTCAGATGAATGGGGAATTATCGTGTATGAGAAAATCAAATTATCTCTGCTTTTGTATTGTTATTTGGGAAAAATCCATAAATTATCCACAAAGGAAAAAATAGTTTATCCTTCTGGTGTGGAGAAAACTTGGAATAAAATCTCAGTTGTTTGAATAACAGGCGGCTATTCGAGGGCCCTTGAGAAACCCTTTTATACGTCACACTAGAAGGACAACGCAAAAAGGTTGTGCTGAGATTGCATCGGGAGCAGTGAGAAAAGAATTAATTTAAATAATTGATTAATAATAATTAATAATTCATTGATTCAATCAATTATTTAATTAAGCTAATATTGTTCTCACTATTAAGGAGCTCGAACAGTGTTATTTTTAGAGAGTAGTTGTTTTTCGTTTTGTTTGGTTGGTACCTCGGACTGATTTGGCCAATGACAGACGACACCCTTTTCGACGTCACTTTCCCGCCATAGGACAATGATGAGAATTTCTATAAATTTTCTAAAATTACAGATACACTATTTTCGCCCTACGTTTTCAATATTGTTTCTTTTGAGCCATTACCTACCTACCTTTCAGAAAAAAAAAAGTTAAAAAATTTATGATAATTCCCCATTGGCTGCCAATAGTCCCAATCACAACCTTCCTAACCCCGGGACTTCCTGCCCATTCTCTGCTGCACATTCTACATAGATTCTGTCGATTTTAGTCTATCCATGTTATTCAGGTGTTTTGCGAAGGCTTTCTCAATTGTTCACTGTCAAGATTTCTACCTGCGGCAGGATTTACTGTTGTGATTGTGAGCAATTTTCATCTCAAACTGTTTCGTATATGTACTCATAAAATATTTTGAAAACCTTTACGTTGATAAGTCAGAGAGCATCATAATCTTTAAGACGGACTTCAATCAAAATTATTATTATCTTATCATTATTTTGTTTGTCAACTCAGCTTTTCTTGTATCAAGCTTTTTGACCGTCTTGGTGAAATGTGCAACACAACCTCCTATTGTATTATTCTCGCAATATCGCTGTGTGACTTGGATACCCGTATTTTCACTCTTTGTTGCTAACTGGCGTGCTGAAAGGAACGACTCAAACTCGACCGAGAGGAAACGAGTCTACCTTCGCAGGGCTAATTTTAGCACAGACTGATGTAGTAGCTATCAATTTGAAGCTTGGGAAAAAATAAGCCGGGAAGAGAGGGAGGATGTTGAAGAACTCGTTTCCGAATGTAAGTCCGCGAACTCCCAAATACTTTCTTTCCTAAGTTGTTTCCATGTTTCAAACTCTCTTTTTTTCTTCTTAAGACTGGCGCCGAGAGTGAAAATGTGAGTTAAACAAGCCGTTGAAGGCAATTATACTCCGAAATTAGAGATAGGGACACTTGAAGAAGATGGGGTGATTAGTCATTAAAGTCCGCTTCGCTTGTGTCTCGTCATGGACTGCTGCTGTTCTCCATTTACCCAGATCCGATAGACCGTTCGTCTTCTATTTTGGAAATGAGAACGTTCCTAAATCAATAGTTTGGTGATCAATGTTGCGTAGTGAGCAATGAATTCAAGAAGCTCTATAATTGTTTGTAGCAAAACCTAACGACCGACATCCCTCATTATCAGACAATTTTTCTATGCTAAACAAAACGTTATAGGGTATAAACGTGAACTTTATTTAATCTTGAACATGCTGAGCAATTTACGGTTTCTTCAAGCACGCATAAAGTATAATCATAAAATAGTAATTTATTAGTATTGGCTGTCGAATAGTTATATACCTAGCTGAATAATTGTTGAGAATTCTGGCAAATTCTGAATGAAAACGTGTTGGGCGACAAAAATGAACATTATTTCTACAATATAATAAATACAGGGTGGTCCTTAATGAAAGGATCACCCTTTCTATTTTGGTTTTTGGAAGATTAGACAAAAACTTCAAGCAGTACCCCTTTCATTTTTCAAGGAATTCAACCATCACATTTTTGCACGCTACAGTGGCAAGCTATGGTGCTTTCGGCGAATTAAATTCGTTTTTTCAAGTGTGAGAACCCACCTTTTTTGGTTTATTATTTCAATAATTACCCTTTTGAATTGAGCACGAAGACACTTTTTTTAACTCCCCCGTCAAAATTTGATATTTTACTACGTTTCAAGATACTACTTACATGGAATCCGATAATCGAATTTTAGGAAACCGGTTTGGGGCCGTGAAGATAGAAAAAAATAATAGTAAAAAAAATAAAATAAATAAAAATGTGAGAAAAGAAAGGGAGAGGGAATAAGAAAAGGGAAAGAACCAGGAGAAGGTTGGTATTTCCCAACATGCATCACTTGGAATTCCCATACTCTGAAATTCTGAGTTTTTGAAAAGTTCAAAAAAGTTGGATTTCTCCCAAGTCCTTGGGAACGGTCCTGCTTGGACCTATAAATATGAATATGGCATATATATAAAATTCTTAAATTTCAGGAGTCGTCCGAAAAGGATTTCCATGAAAACATTTTCCAAAAATTTGCATTACTAAAATTTTAAAGCCATTGCAATAGCTTAATTTTCTTCAAAAATTCGCTAACTTTGTCACCTTATAATGGTTAGGGTAGAGGGGAGGGGGAGGTTATCCGTTTTTCAAACTTATTGGTCCTGAGTAGTAATAATGTTATAGTAAGAGTTCCTATAAACTCTTCGTTAGCCGAGATGTAGGCATTTTTGAGGAGTAATAATGTTATAATAATGTTAGTAAGAGTAAAAATGATAGTAAGAGTAATAATTTTTGAGGGGTAATAACGGTATAGTAAGAGTTATAATTTTTGAGGAGTAATAATGGTATAGTAAGAGTAATAATGTTAGTATGGGTAATAATGTTATAGTAAGAGTTCTTATAAACTCTTCGTTAGCCGAGATGTAGGCATTGTTGAGGAGTAATAAGGTTATAATAATGTTAGTAAGAGTAAAAATGATAGTAAGAGTAATAATTTTTGAGGGGTAATAACGGTATAGTAAGAGTGATAATTTTTGAGGAGTAATAATGGTATAGTTAGAGTAATAATGTTAGTAAGTAGTAATAATGTTATAGTAAGAGTTCCTATATAAACTCTTGTGTAGCCGAGATTTAGGCATTTTTGAGGAAATTTTGGGCTCAGTCCCTTGGCTCCTTAAGGTTCTATAATAGCCAATCGTACTGACTAACTGAATTTGACTCGTGCAACCAGGTACTAAAATGGACCAGGTCCAAACATGGCTGTTCTGAGTGGCCCATGAATGGGGTTACGATCTCCCCGGAGAAGTGGCTCCCATTCCGCCAGAAGGTCATGGAGTCACTGAGTCCACTTCGTGACTCTAGATCGCATTTCGGAAGTTTGGACCTCATTCGGGATAAAAATTAGGCTGCGCTCCTGCGGCCTAAATCGTTATCCACTAAACGCTTGTACCGTTTAAAAACGCTAGACGGATGATCAAATGATGCAAACTCAAACTGAGAACGGAGAAAATTACACAGCTAAAATCATGAATAATAAACGCCGTTGAATTAATAGCACACTCTTTATAATGAATCTAACGTTCCGATTTCCCACAAGCTGCATTCCAAATTGATATTATCAAAGTAGTTGTTATTTTCCACCATACCCATGATGATGAGAAACGATTATAATAAATCTTGACGTTTTGTCTTCAAAATTTTGTCAACAGAATGATAGATAAGCCTGTAGCTTTCGGCTGTCTGCTACGTAGCAACCGAATCCATCAACATGTACCTACCTACTTAGAAGTCCAGTTATCACTTGCTCTAGTAAGTACCATACAGCCGTGAGAAGGAAAAACGACTCATCACCAAAATCAAAACATTGCAGAAATTAGCTTTAAAGTTTTCCCCAGGAACCCAGCTGTAGATTCCTCAAAGTGCATTCTAGCAACCCAATTTTTTTATGGTTCATAGATAGGACACCAATATTCACTAAATTATCATTTAAAATATTGAAATTATCGATTTGCCGTACTTCAGGCGGTTTTTGAATTTCTCAATAACTTTATTCGAATAAAATAATAAAATGCCTCAACTCGCTGTGGGGTGTTTCATCCTCAAAAATAACACTATCGCTAAGGGGTTTTTTTAAATGGAGAAACGCCTCAACTTGCACTAATTTGAGTATTCCATCATTGTTTTTTAAGGAAGAACGCCTTATCCTGTAAGTACCCTGAGGAGGGAATCGTGCGCATTGTAATTAATTTTATGCTGGGACATCCTATTTCGTACTCTGTGCACTAATAACGACTATGTTGGTCTTTTTCTATCTATCTGTCTGTCAATGCTGTACGCTTATCAGGAACAGCAACGGGGGTCTCGATGAAAAAGAAAATCATTTCTTAGTAGAAATAGGAAGAAATAGGTAGCTTTTTGAACAAATTTATTATGAAAAGAATTTCATACGCATAAAATTTGATAAACTTGTAGGAACGCTAGGAAAAAAAACTCAATGAATGCCTCATTGAACTTGGTCAGTCTTCATCTTCGTTCTCGCGGACAAGATCCTTGGCGTCAATACTGGTATGGAGGTTTTCCCAAAACAGTATTTTATGCACAAGTTTAGACGGGATGTCTACTTTCTTCTCAATTGGTATACCACGCGAAGGCTTCTGGTTTGGTATGATGTTCCCAGTTGCCAGCCATGAAAAATCGCCTCATCTTCGGTCAGCTGTGCCAACATTTGGAGGAAAAACGGCTCAAAAATTTCTAAAAATGCCTCGCTCCAAATTCAAAGCCAAAATTGACAAACAATTTGAAGGTAAAACGCCTCATCTCAATTTTTGCCGAGTTGAGGTGTTTTACCATCATCAATACTGAAAGATAAACTAGTGACTTGAGGCATTTCAGTCAAGAACTTGAGGTGTATATATTACCTTCAAAGCGCGTCGATGAGGTTTCTCCTTCAAACCTACCGATTTTTGGATTAATTATTATGGTCCGAATTACCCTCACTTCCGAATCGAATTTTGAAATTTCGACTTCAACATCGGAAAGACCAGGTCGAAAATAGGGGGGTACGTGAAAATCCCATTTTCATAAACATTGGAATTGAGTCGTTTTTCTAGAACACGGCAGCATAATATTCTGATTATTGCATAATGCGATTTGAAAGTGAACAGATGGGCAATTTGCAGGTAGCGATGAATGGGAAATTCCAGCTGTATTCCATTTTATACATTCAACTGAAAGATCCCATGAGAGAACTTTCCAGAAAAGTGCTGCATGTGGGGTATTCGATGATTAGGAGTGAGCGAAAACGAGTGCCGTGAAATCGGAACAGTAATCTTTTCAGCCGTTTTACAGACAATCTAATGAATGTTGGTAATCGGGGGGTTTCTAGGGTGTAGAATCCGAATTTGATGTAAGAAATGCGAAATTCCGACACCGGAACTCTCCATTCAAATAAGCGATTTGGGCACCTAGTACGTCAACAAGGCTTGCTGGATTCCTGAGAGGAGACATAAAAACACAGCTTTATAGGTTTGTATACCCTGTAGGCTTGCTCGTATTAATGAACCAGTTAATCACTGTAATATTTTAGAAATAAAATATTAACAGGGGGCCTTAATCTCCCCTTAATAGTTTGTCAAATAAAACCTGTCAATCAATTTATCCTCTCTATCAGCAATTTAGTGTTATGAATGGTTTTATTTAGAATATAATCAGAACAGGCTAGGTACCAGGAAATTCAGTGGATGTTGAGATCATGAGGCTTCTGGATCGAGTTTCTTCTCGCGAGCCTGTACAGTGCGGCGACCCCCCTGCAAGGAAACCGCGAGAGGTCAACCGAGCGAAGAAACTTGGTGCTTGCAAAGGTCTTCGGATGCCAAGGTCCTCTTCTTAACCCTTGGAAGATTATGTCACTCTTTTCTCGGGCTACTTCCAGAATAGTGAGAAACGATGAAAACGGGTCCCATTAATATCGAAACGTAGCGGCACAAGGTGAGGCAGATTTCTGGCGATTGGACCGACAAGACTGTGTAGCTCACCAGGAAAGAATCACAGGGGATTAACCTACATGTGCCGTAGAGGTTCTTCTCAAGGAGTCTTCAGAAGGTCTACAAGACAACGAGGTTAATTTTTCAAATGTTGATAATCGAAATAAGCACAGCTGCTGATGCTGGGCAAGTTAAGTTATACGCTTCATGACTCGGTCCATGGACATTGTTGTATAGTTGACAAAGACTTGAATTGATTTCCTGCAGGTTTCAACTCGACTTTAACTATCATTCATTGAGGCCAACATTTGATGGTTGGAGCTACCTATATCTTGTCCAACATTCTTCGATGATTTCATCGAGCTTCCTTAATAGGATCATCAAAAGAGACGGTGACTCACGTTCATTTAGCAGTCTTCGCGACATTTTGGATTATAGTAATCACTGGACGAGATGCTGCTTCGATTAAAAAAAATTTGACCGGTAGAATAATATTCAGAACCTGCTGCCCCGACGGATGCGTAATAAGTTTGTTTACTTCGTCACAACCGGCTCCGCCGGATCCACCGCGAGAAACGCTATTCATCAGGGTGGTAGTTTTGTATTTTTTCCCCACTTGTGGGCCTTCCAAGGTTGTAGGGAAGATGAATCTGCTAGGATCGTTCCCAGGATGGTTTCCGAGAAGGCAGGCTTGACTCATCACGCGGTTTCTCTCGATGAGAACCACAAGATTCAATCAAGAATCACCTATAAATCGGCGAGCCCTAGGAAATCCGTACCTAGTCCTGGAGTTCAATGGTTGATTTCAGATTGATGAAAAGTCGTTCGACATAAAGCATCATGGGAAGCTGTAGTTTTTGTGAAGAACTTGAAAGGCTGTTTCTAATTTTTCATTTTACCGAATTTACGAAGAACATTCAAGTATTGCAATGGCTTCAAAATTTCAGGAATGCAAAATTTTTACAATTTTTTTCGTGGAAATCCGTTTTACACCATTCTAAAACGATTCCTGAAGTTTAACATTTTTTCATATGTGTATATCTAACATACGCACACATATTATGTGTGTGTCACTCCAGACGATATGTCAGTAATTAATAACAAAAGAAAGGATGAGTTCGTTGGCCAGAATTTTTGGAGTAATCCAAGGGGTCAAATATTGAAAAATAATGTTTTTTGAGGTTTTTGGTCTAAATGGGGAACTAGCTTGGTTATTTTTTATTTTGTAATTTGAAAGATCATAATGAGGGCTTTCCAGAAAGTTGCTTTGTGAGGGGTATCTGACGATTGAAATTCACCAAAACGGGTCTTGTAATTTGAGTCTAACTGCACCCCCTTTTGCGGAACCTAAATGACGTCACGCGCTCCCTTTCAATCTATCAAGCTCGATCAAGCTCAAAATTGGCACGATGGGGTTTTGAAGGGCGCTGAACCAGATTTTTGAGGTTCAAAATGCAAAATTCCTACCCATGCAATGTCCTCATTACCATCTTAAACATTGTGACGGTACGGAGTCCATACAAGAGCTGTCACCTGATCTGGCCAATTATTACACAATGGCTGGACCGGGTTGACTATGACGTACCGTCACCTACCTTTATGGTTTTTCCACGACTTTAGCAGATTTTGATTCACAGGATCGAATGAGACCATCTTGAGTGCTGAATGGCCATTTGTTAGCTCGGTTGAACGGAAAAATGAAAGAATAATTCTATTATATTCTATTATAAATGACGTCACATGCTCGGTTTCAAACTGTCTTTTGGTAAAACCATACGTAATTTCGGCTGAAAATTGGCTCCTGGGGGTTTTTAATTGTGCTAAATAGAATTTTGAGGGGTTCAAAAAGGAAAATATTCCTACCCATGCAAAATTTAGCTCTATGACAGACTGTCAGTACATCCAAACAATACTCCCAGGCCATATTCACCCACCCATTTGACGAACTAGGGCCGAAGGTTCAGTTATAGGTAAACAGATAATAATATAAGTAAGTAGACAAAATCCGTATAGGATTGAAAAAACAATTTTCAGGCCCCCTGAAAAATAAAGAATTATTTTCCTTCGAGATAATGTGGGATATCCCAAAATTGAATATTGAAAGTAAACACGATCGAAAAGAGTCAGCTGCTTGTCGGGGTTACCAATTTCTCTTGCTCTTGCTATTCAAAATCGTGTTCTTTCTTTTTTCCGTTCAACCGAGCTAACGAATGGCCATGCAGCGCTCAAGATGGTCTCATTCGATCCAAAGAATCAAAATTTATTAAAGTCGTGAGAAAAACCATATCGCTCCATTTAATTTTGAGCAAGGCGTTTTGAAGATTGCATTCCCTCATTTTTCATCTAATGAAGTGACAGAGCAACACCGATTGAAAGCGGGGGGATTGAGGTAAAAATGTGTACAAGCTCAGTTCAAGGTTTATTACTGATACACAAATAAACGTTAATAATAAATAAATTTTAAATTCTTTAAATAAATATAAATAAATCTTTCCAGCCCCGTTAGATCTTACCCGTAATACCTTACTACTTTAGGGCTATTTTGGATTTCATGATAAAATACATAGGTAACATAAGTATATAAGAATAGTTTCCATCATATTTTAATGAAAATCACCATATTATAGGTACGCTTGTTTCTGGGTTGATGAGTGTCAAAAAATCTCAACCGTTAAAAAAGATATTTCGATGCAAGGAATAACCTCTAATCATATCCCAAACCATTTACTCCCAGGGCTATCATTAATTTAAAAAAAAAAATTCTTTCTGGACCACGAGGGAGTTTTTAGCTATATAGGTCAGAGCAGAAGGTGAATTCCTAGACGAGCCTAGGCCTTCATCTACTTCTCGTCAAGATGATTTGGCATCAGGAATGTAGCTTAGGCCGGTTTGTGACTGTTACATGAAAATTGTGTTTTGCTTGGAACGACAAAATTAGGGAAGCACGTATTCCGATATGTATAAGCTAATATAAACTTAATTTAGGTTATTTAATTCATTTTTACTAAGTATGCGGTATCCCAATGATAATTATGACAAAAGAGAACGATGTGATATGAGCTAAAAGTGGGGAATAGAGAATCCCCGGTAATGAAAAACCCCAAAATCCCTCAACAGGACACAAGCTCAAAAAAGTCTGCCAAGTTGGGTGGCCAGTATAGCTTTCTCACTTTTTGTGACATGAATGAATAGAATCAGTGAATATTCCACCGACATTTCAAGAATAGTTCCGGAGTTATGCCAATAATAATGATAATAATAAGTTTATTGTACCGAAAACAGAAGAATCCAATTACATTTGGCACGTAATATTGGTTATATAAGACAACAAACTACCTACCTAAAAAAAAAAAATATATATATCAACTTGACTGAACAAAAAATCTTCAAATATTGTTGTAAATTCATTCAGTGAGTTAAAAAATATGTCTAGATCGCTACTCCTCCCTGATACGAGTAGGTATATCATTGAACGATCTCATCAATAACGAGTTCTGATGACTGGAGGTTTTGCAACAATGACAACAAATTTCAAGTTCGCGCATGCGCAGTTGCTATAACTGATCCAAACGTTATTAAATTAATATTATATCTTCTAGGAGCTAGACCCCAACTACCCACAGAATTTGAAAAAATCGGTCCATTAGGAGCTCAGAAGCCGGTGAAAAGATAACACGATTGCGCATGCGCATGCGCTCAAGATATATTGGTTCGACGGCAATGCAATTCATGGGAGACCGTCTGGGGACTAACCCGCACAGTCATTGAAAAATTCATCAACATCGGGCAATCATTTTGTACAGTTTTCTCCTAGACAAAGAATTGACCACATCAGACAGACACGGTACGATAATTGTTCAGAAATTTTCGAAACGTAAAAAGCAAGTGGAAATTTTTACTTTGGGGGACAAAATTTATTTTTGAATACTTGCACGAACATAATGCTCTCCTTTGGCAGTGAGGAAGCAAAAATGTTGATTGCAGGTATAGGTTGATGAATCATACTAGGATCACATTCAGTAAGTTCGCATTGTTGGAGATGATTGAGAGAGTAGGTACACAGTCTTGCTGTGATTGATCCGGTTGTTCGCTACAGTCACCTGTTATGGAGGTAACATCCAAACATTATCCACTGGAATAACCTTCATAGCTACTGCCCATTGCTGCTCCTGTCGCTCCCTATAAGCTGTAGCACGTCAGCAAGTGACGTGGCTTCTCCACCGTCCTTCTACAGAAACCGGCAAGAAGATGATGACCTCTGGACGGATGATTCCTCCGGATGGGAGCTTTAAAAAGAGAACCCATCAAAGAAAGTGGCGATATAAACACGGGAAAAGAGTGGTCGAGGGACGTAGAGAGCGTCTTCTATTCCCGTCCTTTTTTTAGCCGCTAATCCGGAGCGACCGGTCGTCCTGTCCGCTTGGCGCCGTCTACGGGGTCCGTTCATTGCCCATTATGTCGGGAAAACGGCGCCTGATGGTGCGGAGAAAAAACATACAAAAAACCTAAGACGAAGAAAAAAATTGCCAAGTATAGAAGGACGCATTTGACTCGGAAGAGTTCGTTCGAATCCCGCTAATTGCGTCGATATACCAGTTATTATTATGCACCACTTCTTCTAGTTGGACGCATCTTGCGGTACATCCAATTCTGCAGGGATTCCCGGGAGGTCGCATCAGGAGAGGGACTTTGAGGAAAGGAGTCCTGGGAGGATTCCTTCTTGAGCGTGCTATTATTAGATCGGCGCGGAAAGGGAGGGAGGCCGATACCCACCTACTCTTTTCTGTTTGAATTGCGGCTCTGATAGGCCGGAGCTTCCTCGTGGTGCCAGCGTAGAGTAACGTGTAATTTGAAAATTATTCGAACACCACAAATTACCAACCTAATAGCATCTATGCAAAACCACAAGCTCACATACTCTTCTAGTTCTTTGATTTTTATAAGGGGAAGGCAACAAAACTCAGGAGTGCAAAACCTGTTCACCTACGGATTTTGTTCTCACGGATTTGGATTCAGGATGGTCTGAAACGAATTTCGCTTCCTCACTACGGAAGGTGAAGAAGCTGTCAATGTACCTAATTCGTGGAAGAAGTTAAAAAAATATTATCCCACAAAATCAAAATATCTAATTGCCCTTTGAGTTCCAGAGCTTTCTAAACCACTTTGGTTCCGTGTTTTAGTCTGTCAATCTGTTCCCAACATTGCCTTCTATTTTAATGTGATTATTACAGCCCAGTTTAGTAAAAATTAGAATTGAATTTACGAAGGAAAAAAAAAAAAAAATCTGTTGCTCCCAATATTTTTGTTCTGTCAAATTATATCAGCTTCCTACTTACTTACGTACCTACTGTCGTCTTGGTATTGTTAGTAAGTTTGTTTGCAGTGTCATTTAAAAGTGGTTGGAAGTGATTTACGAACCGAATGAGACCAGCATGGATACTGTAAACAGTCAGAAATCATCATAGAAGTCACTGTGAAGTGGTTGCAAACGCTTTCTTTCCGGTAAGCTGGCCACTGCGAACAAACCTAATAAGAATGGGTACGTTACCTACTGAGGGTACTGTAAAACAGTTAAATGTTGTTAACAGTTTTGAATAAATACCTTCCGTATTGGGTCTCAATATTCACCTGTCAACGAAAATGAATGGAATTACGTACTCCAAACAAATTATTGGAATGTGTACCATACTTCAATTATTTTATGTAATTAGTATTATTCGTAGTAATTATTACTTTTATTTTTTTATTACTTTACAATTCTACTTCAAGTTTTTCCGCAAATGCCAAAAACCTTGGAACATTTTGTTTTTAATTTTTATTCTGGATTGAATAACTTTCCTCAAGGAAGAGTTCGGAGGGTTATCTTTTGTGAGTGCTTTTTTTTCAGATGCAACAACCTGGAATAACAATGCGATCATCGACGTCCCAAGCATCTACCTGGTTCCCTCAACAACTTGCTTTACATATTCCTGCGCAACTACCATCACCGGGAAACGGCAAGAGGTCAGAGTGAAGGTGCCCACGTCATTAAAAAAAAAACATGGATGCTTGGAAGTATATAATAGAAGCCACATGTACTCGACTTGGTCGTTACGAAGGTTTCTCTGAAAAGGTACCTGCAATAAGCTCTGCAATATACATACTCAGGTAGGTTTGATCAACGGTCGTAATGGAAGGTCAAGATCGATTTCAAACTGCATTTATATGCGTTTACCCCTAATGGACAATGTGTCATGATTTTATATCCTGTTCTGAATACATTTAGTGATATTGCCAAGACGTATTGTTCTGGGTAATTGTGATGATGATTTAATGATTATTGATCACAGAGCAGAAATAGTGTCTTGACATCTATTACTCTTCGAAGAAAGTACGAAGAGCGTTGAGTTTATCGAGGAGTCAAGTTGTTAACTAATAATGACTACCCGATGTAATGCGATAATGATCTCCCGCTCATCTCCTATCATCTTGACATTTTTAGTAAGGTAGGTACGTAGCCACTACAAGACGACCTTGAACTATTATGGGCAGTGAGGAAGAGAGATGC
>JAEMON010000002.1:38729056-38740282 GCA_030264115.1 Lygus lineolaris | reverse complement strand
TACCAACACCACGACTCTCTTATTATATATTAGATTAGATTAAATAGATTAGATTAGATTAGATGTATACGTCTCAACATTCATGTCCAATCTGGACCCACCTTCAGTAGGTAAATACGTAGGTTATACTATTTTGTATAACTAGTTTCGTGTAATGATAATTATTGTTCGTTTCATTGTAATTTATTTATCTTTCCGCCTCTGTTAGTTTGAAACAGTTATTTCCATCTGATTACTTTCTTTCCCTTTCACTGCTCACGATGTCGGAATATCCCATTTTTGCTATATTTTAACTTTTTTTGATTTCTACTTTTTCAATAAATTCTTGTCGTGTAAGTTCCATACCGTGGGTAACGTAGGAATGCTTACACCATCGTGTTTTCTTTGTAGTGTTCTTTTGTACTTTTTCTCCCTCCTATGAGGATACCGCCAAATATCTATTATTTGTAGATATTTTACCTATTAAGCTGTTGCGTATATGACGCTCGCTCGCGTTGAAACTAATCAATAATAGGTCATAATAGCTGAATCCAGAATAATCCAACCAAAGAATCAACATTCAGCCGACCAAATATACCAATAACTACTAAATCCTTCAGAGTAGAACTGAGTGGTAACCTGGAGTGCGGGGTTTTTGGAAATTTGCTTCGTCACCGTCGATACAGAATTGGGTACACACATACTTAAATAAGGCATCTTGTGGTCTGAAGAGGTCGTGGTGGGCAACAGAGCTTGGGAAAAAAGGACCATCTCTTGTCATACTGCGTTGATAGGCTTGATCCTCACAAGGTTGTATGAATCTGTAAGTCATACCTACTCCATACTCAAATGACCTAATAACTATGTAATTATCTTTCATGAACTTTTGTTGTCGTTACGGCGATTTCATGGAGACCAAAGGATCTTCAGTGTCACAACTGGAAGGATAGGATGTGTCCGGGGTGTCGGAGCTTTTGTGTGCTAGGAAGTGTCAGGATAACTCAGATCGTAGAGTGTTCGATTTTAGCTCCGGATTTCAGGATATGATGGATATGATGTATTTCAGATTATGGTTATGAGCCTCGGTCGCTGACACTGACACTGACATCCGGTAGTTGTTTATCAGTGCACTGTCAAACGCTATAATCGAAGGGATCGAAGGGGACTTCAGTACTGAAAGGCTTCGAAGGGTAGTACGAGTCGGACACAGCACACGTTCCAAGGTTGATCCTAATGAACCCAAGAATCCGAATTTTGGCCAAAATTATAATTTTTTAATCTATTTTAGCTCAAAATGCTTCGAAATAAAATAAAATGACAATGTCAATGACAATAACAATGTTTAAAAAACTTTGGTGTTCAAAAAGTGCAAATTTATAAATGGTGTATTTGAATACACTTTGGGCTCTTATGGTACCTAATGGAAGATACACAACTTAGGTTAAAACGTTCAGCGAATTTTCGAAGAAAATGAAGCTATTGCAATGGCTTCATAATTTAAATAATGCAAATTTTTGAAATTTTTTTAAATGGAAATCCGTTTCAGTCCATTCTTAAACGATTCCTGAAATTTGACACTTATATAATATATAGTGTGTGTGTGTCACTCCAGACGATATCTGAACGAGGAATCGAGCTAAAAATCCGAAAAAATTTCAACAGTCAATAATATCAAAAGAAAGGATGAGTTCTTTGGCCAGAAGTTTTGGAATACTCCAAGGGTTCAAATTTTGAAAAATCAGAGTCAAAAATCGCTAAACAACGCGTTTTTTTGTGTAAATTACCATCTTAAACATAGGAACATATGATATATTCGAAACCAGCGTGAAATTTCCTATAAGAATCACCCACCAAATAGTTTAAAATGATTCTTTGAAAACTCGCTCATCAACTCATGCTGCATGAATGGGACTTTTATTTATTAATGACCTCGCACTATGCTTGAAAAAAATAAGGATGAAACCGCACAAGAGGAGGTGGTGGGAGAGCTTGGCGGAATGCGGCTGGATTATATCAGAAGTCTAAGTTTGATATTATGAAAGCTGGAGAAATTTATAGCGTGTATAAAAAAGAAGAAGAAGAAATAGGAAAAAAGGCTCCTTGATCCTTACATATCCCTCAGTGATAGGTGCTTGACGCTTCGGTTTCTTATTGCGGCGGTGAGATGAACTTGACATCTGAGAGAGCATTCGAACGGCAGCAGGAAGGAGACGAAGCGTCTTGCGGGGCCGAGCCGGACGGGTTGTCCCGGTATAGCAATGTCAAGTTCCACAGACGGACCTGGAAGGCGCGGATGATGACCTCTATGGGAGGCTCATCGATGTATTAAACGCACGTGTGTTTACTACCTTCACTACGTTGGTAGGGTAGATGCACCAGTTGTAGGCACACAAAAATTACCTAACGTTTTCAACTTGTCACGATGTTATTTTTATACTTATTTTCATTCGTTGTTCAACATTTGTGAACTCCTCCTGATTAGCTTTCAATTTTCTCAATAATAGACTATTTGGTATAATTTTTTAAATAATAAAATCGGACATGTTTTTGCACCCTTATGAATTTAACTCGAGTAGGCAGTGGGCAGGGACATGGGCGTAGGAAGGATTTAGCATGGGAGGGGTTGTGCCGCAGCATAATTATATTTACATACAGAGTGTCTCAGCTTATGATCCCCCCCCCCCCCCCCCCCCCCCCCCCCCCCCCCGCCACCTTAACTTCTTTAAAAAGGCATTTTAATTTGGAAAAAAAATTCAAATTGTAAGCAGCCCTTAATTTTTGCGTAAAGTTCAAATCGTGCGCAATGAATGTGGACTTAACATTGTTTTTTCAATTGGGAACCCCCACTTCTAATCATTGCAGATTACAATTCTACGTGAAATTTCATGAAAAAATGACTCTTCTGTTGAATTTTACTGAGCTCAGAATTTCTTCTTTTTTCTCCACCTCATCCCGACTAATTTCTTTCCATACCTGCGGCGATTGATGTTTTCATACTTTTCATCACAGCCGTCGAGCAATTCCAGGATGAATGGTCTCCACCAGGCAGTATGAGAAACATCTGGAATTTTTGCTCATCCGACTCTACTGCACTCTTAAGAACACAGTCTTATGATCAACCCCGAAAATTGAGAGTGGGACTATGATTATGGGAGTACATACCTAGGAATTACACCTCAACCGATTCGAAAGGATTTCCTTTTCCAAATGGTCATATTTTCTACTTTCCTCATTTTATAGTGTCAATCATATGAAAAAGGATAGTTGGTAGTTATGATTTCGTTGAAAAGTATTTCTAAAGAAGACAAATTCTAAATTTGAACAGTCTAAAATCGCTCGTTTTACAATTTTAATCACCATGTTTGCGTTGTGTATTGAAACTGCTCAAAATTCAGCCCAGTAAGTAACACTCGGGTTTATATAAGTCTAGTATTGAAATGGGTTTAAATTTGCAAAAATGTTAGTTGATTTGGAAACAGAAAAATCTCTATCCTGACGGGCCCCTGGCCCTCGGGTGGGTTGGGGTCAGATTACAGCATTTGTTTCTCCAAAAGGCCCCCTTAGATCTGTCACTGCCAAGAAAGGTTTTCAATACCTAGGAAAAGAGCCTACTAGGGAACTAATACATTATGGCTCACAAATTAAGTCTGATATTATAAAATAACATCCAATAATACCTACCCTTCTCCCTACACATTTATTGTGGTGTCTCTTATTGGTGCACCTTATTTTATTATCGTGTCCCAAAAATCTAAGGGGGGGGGGGGGGGGGGGGGGGGGGGGGGGGGCTGCGGCTGCCCCACCCTGTCTACGACCATGGGAAGGGAAATGTACCAGTAGTAGACAGCCAATTCTGTCTAACAACGACAACCTCCTCGCATATAGGTACACTAAAATAGAAAAAGTCCAAAAAAAATATGTCAACAGCTCAATGAACAAAGAAAAAAGTGGACAACTTTTACGCAGAGCTAGATTCGAACCTGGTACTTCAGCATTGGGGGCAGATTCGATAGCTACGAACAAGCTCACAGCCTCATCATGCCTCTTGCTCTTCTCATTTTATCCTTCACAGGTTTTCTCTATGAAATGATTCTAATGGTTTGGTCAAACTCTTAGTGAATCAATTATTGCCGAGAAATATTCCCAGCATCGTATTATGTAGAGTTCTGAGATACAATCTTATTCCATATATTAGTAGGCACCTTCGTGAAGAATCGCATTATAAAAATACCAATCCGTATCAGATCTATATCTCTCTTGTCCTCTCCGATTGAGAAACCATGCTAAACACCTGAATATTCAAAAACATCGAAGAAAACAAAAATCCGTAGGGCGCAATTATACGTATTTCTACCTGTTATTATCATGCAATTTCCAGGAAGATGAGTAATTACAGCCTATGATACCAAGAAAGATAGAACTTTTCATCTTCTAGGCGTCAGGCTATTCCATTTCAGTCTCCAAAAGATGGCCATGAGAAGATAAGAATGTAGCTATTTCAACGGAGTGATTTTGTGAGCATATCAGAAGATGCGTGAGAAATGGCGAGCTAAGAATGTGGGAGAAAATGCGGAACCGTGCGGCAGAAACCGGACGAAGATCTTAATGAACGATCGAGCTAAAGAAGAGATACCAAGGAAAGGCTTCTTATAGTGAGTCACAAACAATGAGCCGGAATCACAGATGGCTGGACAATGGAGGAAGTTGATACCGTGAGAGATGACTAAAAAAAGACAAAATACAAGCGAGAAGTCGCAATCATCCTCGTACCGAAAAAAAAATATGGCGTGGTGCTGATTTGGACGTACAACCGAATTATCTAAATCAAAGTCTGATAGGTTGTTGTATTGAGTACTTCACACCGTACTAGCTGGTCAAACCGCTCGTTGCACGGGATCGTTTTGTGATCAGCCAGTAGGTACCCGTCGGTTCGTTTTGTGACCTGTCAGTATGGAAAATAAGAAAAACCACTTTATCCTTACTTTATTTAACCCATAAACCTCCCCTCTGGCTCAAATCTGGGCAATTTAAAGTGTCCTATACCCCCTAAAACGTTGTTATTTTAAAAGCCTTCCAGGTTCCAAGATCTTGATGGCTATCAACCGACTCGCAAAAACGAATTGATACTATATCGAGAGGCACCCTTAACCTAGTGTTACTCTGTGCCATGAACCTAAATCGATGTATCAACGGTCCTGGTCGTTGGTCCTAGTCCTGGTTGAGTGAACTAATGAGAAGAGGAGGTCACTACCCTACACTAAACCCTAAAAATATTGGTATACCCTAAAACCCAGCCTAAGCCAGCCGTTAGCACGCCTTATTTTCTTCCAACCTATTATGCCAACAATTTTGGGCGGTTGTAATGTTCAAAAACGTGAATTTCCCAAAATTAGGAACGTTTTTGACGTTGGTTCGCTGGAGAGCTCATTCGTTTGTACGTGCTGGTCATCGACATCGTTGATGGATAATTTACCAAAGAAAGAGCCGTGAGAGAGGTGCTTTCTTGCCTTCCTCTTCATTATCAATATTATAGTTAGTATCTACTGAGAAAATACCTACGGCTCGTAACAGTATCGTTTTCGTGTTAATCATGATGATGAGTCATTCGCACCGTGAGAGAGTTTATCAACTATGTGTGAAAAATTACAATAATTATGGAATCGAAATACATGGTAAAAAAAGATGAAGAAATAATAAACAGCCACCCAACAATATGGGAAGAATGCCATTCACGAAACGCCAAAATATTGAGTAAACTATGTATTGGCCGATTTCAAGCGGACTATTTTCCGCAAGGCTGTAATATTGTTTTCTTTTTTCTCATGACGGTGGCGTGTATTATTGATTCGGAGGCAGCTGATCGTGTTAGGCAAGGTGGGCACTGGCTAGCCTGTAACCTACGTTAACTTTTGATGTCCCAGAAATATTTTTTTCTCAAACAGAAAATATAGGTGAGCATGACATCTTGTTCAACGTGTTGAATGATTTTGAGAAATAATCAACTATAATGTGTAGATTAAGACCTTTTGGATTATCACCGTTTATTTGTTCCTCCGCAAAGCTTTTCACCTCAAATTTTCGGCACCATCAGGCACTTCAGACAAAACGACTGGGATATGTGTACACCGACTACTGACAAATGATAAGAAGAGTAAACTGGTAACGCACTATGCTCATGTACTAATGTTGTCTATTTATACTTATGTTACACTTCTCCTTAAGCGAAAAACTACTCCCAAATCTCAGGTTCTCAACGGTGTAGTTATCTTTTCCTTATAACTGGGGTTTCCGAGAAAATCGACCGGCTAAAAACCGGACTGTCCTGCCATAATCAGAATTTTAAAGCTTTATTATTGAGAATGATAACCCAAACTGTAGCAAATGATAATCTGTAAGAAGGAATCACTAGGAATAAAAACTAGGGATTGTTTAGGTTCCTAGAACTGGGAAGCAGGACGTTTCGTTACCTGCCAGGAGTTGTGGCAGGATGCAGATATGACGGCTAATAACTGGACTGTCTTGCCAGAATCAGGACGGGTGATGACTGTGTTGGTTTGAGAATTGTATTTTCTGTTCGCTGGATTTTAAAGGTTTATTATTGAAAATAATAAAGCAAAATGTAGCAACATTATAATCTGTAGGAAGGGTAAAGACTGGGGATGATATTTGTGGCCAGAACTGGAAAGCAGGACGTTTCGTTAACTGCCAGGAGTTGTGGTAGGATGCAGAACACGACGGCTAATAACTGGACTGTCCTGCCAGAATGAGGATTAAACGTTTATTATTGAGAATGATTACCCAAACTGGAGTAAAATGATAATCTTTAGGAAGGAATCACTACGAGTAGAGACTGGGGATTGTTTAGGTTCCTAGAACTGAAGCAGGACGTTTCGTTACCTGTCAGGAGTTGTGGCAGGATGCAGAACATGACGGCTAATAACTGGACTGTCTTGACAGAATCAGGACGGGTGATGACTGTGTTGGTTTGAGAATTGTATTTTCTGTTCTCTGGGTTTTAACGGTTTATTATTGAAAATAATAAAGCAAAATGTGCAACATTATAATCTGTAGGAAGGGTAAAGACTGGGGATGGTATTTGTGGCCAGAACTGGAAAGCAAGACATTTCGTGATTTGCCGTGGAGTTGTCGCCGGATGCAGAACTTGACGGCTACAAACCGGACTGTCCTGCCAGAATCAGGACGGGTGGCTATTATTGAAAATAATAAACCAAAACGTAGCGAAATTGTAATCTGTAGGAAGGGTGAAGACCGAGGATAGTATTTGTGGCCAGAACTCGAAAGCAGGACATTTTGTGACCTGCCATGGAGTTGTGGCGGGATGCAGAACATGAGGGCTGAAAACCCAATTGTCCTGCCGGAATTGGATGAAAGGTTTACTATTGAGAATGATAACCCAAACTGTAGCAACATGATAATCTGTAGGAAGGAATCACTACGAGTAAAGACTGGGCGTTGTTTCGGTTGCCAGAACTGGGAAGCAGGACGTTTCGCGACCTGCCAGTAGTTGTGGAAGGATGCAGAACATGACGGCTACAAACCGGACTGTTCTGCCAGAATTGGGATTTTGAAGGATTATTATAGAGAATAATAACCCAAACAGCAGCAAAATTATAATCTGCAGGAAGGGTAAAGACTGGGGATTGTTTACGGAAGTACCGCTGGTTGAGTTTTTTGTAATGACGGATTGGTTTCAACGGAAAGGCGAACACCCGTCACGGTGGACGGCGGGTGAGAGAAGTTTCGCCGGCAGACGCGGAGGCGGCCGAGGTTCAAGGCCTCGTCCCCTGCGATGAATTAGCGGGGACGTGAGGTGCCGAGGCGCGTGTTCGGCCTTCGAAATCGCCTACCGACTCGGACTCGAACCACGACTCGGGCGATGTGTGCAGCGGTCATTATCACCTATAGGTACCTCCTCGGATCAGAAAATCCGACGTAGCGGTTCTCAATCCAATTGAGGAAGTTCTTTCCAAGGGGTACTAAAAGTACCAGTCATGCAGCATGAGTTGATGAGCGAATTTTTAAAGAATCATTTCAACCGACTCTGTAGATGATTCTTATAGGAAATTTGGCGCTAATTCCAAAGATACCATGATATGCTCCTATGTTTAAGATTGTAATTTACACCAAAAACTTCAAAAACACGTTTTTTACCCTCAACTTTTAACATTCGACCCCTTAGAGTACTCCAAAAATGCAGGCGAACGAACTCATCTTTTCTTTTGTTAATATTGACATTTTGAAATTTTTTGGGTTATTTAGATTAATTCTAGGGTCAGATATCTTCCGAACGCATATTTATTTATTTATTCATTTAACACGGGCAAGCCCAATACATTTGGAAAAATTAGAGATATAGGTAAATAGAAAAATTATAAATAGAAAGAAAGTCCGCACAAAATGTTCAAAGCGAATAATAAAGTTGAATAGGTTCATGAAAATCCATCGACCATTGATGAAACCCAACAGACCTCAAGTACATAATAAATACCCTTCCAAGTGGAAATGGCACATAGCTTCCTCGCGTCCGAATTTTAAATCAAAACTGTGTAAGTTCAAAACTCTTGATCGTGTTGATGTTTGTCAGTTTAGACAAAATTTCAACACAGTCGTGAACAATATTTACGCATCCGTAGAGTGTACCATCGATTCGTGATGACATTCAAATGAGACCTCAAGGGACCCTACTCGCATATTCCCTGAAAATTTGAACAGAATCGGATGAAACCTCTGGAAGATATGGCTTCAACAAGGAAATGCGGACCGACTGACACGGAAACAAATTTGTTCAGGAAGCTCTGAATCGTGAAATGCGAGTGGACATTTCAATTTCGGAGGACAACTATTTTGTCGCTTTTCAAAATGCTTTCGCTAAGTTTGGTAGAATCGGAAGCAAAAAGAGAACTACAAGAATCGTTCTAGAATGGTCTGAAAAGGATTTCCATGGTGAAAATTTTGAACATTTTGCATAACTAAAATGTTGAAGCTATTGCGCAAGAGAGAAGTGTGGTTGAGTAGGTACCAAGTTTAAGCGCTTTTGATGTAGGTACCTACCGCCTAATATTGAAAACACGTTTTGAATGATTTTTCACTAGCTGGTTCATATTATTTATGTCCATGTATTTATAAGTGATGCAGCCTCCTTCCTACTGCTCTCCCAACTTAGCAGACTATCCTGATTTTGTTCTTACCTATCCCTGTAATTTCTTCAAATTTTAGTGTGGGTAGAAGGATTTTTTTTAAATCCAATTTTCGGATTCTACGTTTTAAAAAGTATAACAGCATAATTTTGAGGGGAACTAAACAAATCTTACTTGTTTGATTCGAGAAGCTCGTCTATTACTTAAATAATAAATAAATTTAAATGGGTGGTTCACATAGGGCGGAACACCCTGCGTATAAGCATTTAATATAAACACAGATTATGTAGGCTCTTAGCCGTTGGCCTAATTACTTTACACCAAGGGTACGTTGAGTGATTGCCTGCAGTATTGTGCCACCACGTCTCAGAGATCCATTCCTTATTCGTTCAGAACTACGTGTCTAGAAGTGCGGAACTTCGCACCCAATACCCTAATGACGAACCTACTTTCGGCTTTATATTTGGATTCTATATCATTCCTTTCCATATTAAGATGAAAGTTTATTCAGCATGACTTGGAATTTTGTCTGTAAGGTTTTTAGTGATTTTTCGAAGAAAATGAAGCTATTGCAATGGCTTCAAAATTTAAAAAAATTTGAAAATTGGCAATCACTCCAGACGATATCTTACCCTGGAATCGAGATAAAACATAGAAAAGTATTTAAAATTAATGTCAATAATATCAAAAGAAAGGATAAGTTCGTTTGCCAAAATTTGTGGAGTACCTACTCCAAGGGGTCAAATTTTGAACATTCGCTAAAGGGGTCAAAAATAGCTAGAAAACGTATTTTTTATGGTTTTTGGTGTAAATTTTAAACATAGGAACATTATAGTATATTCGGAATCAGCGTGAAATTTCCTATAAAAATCACCCACCAAATCAGTTAAAATGATTCTTTGAAAATTCGCCCATCAACTCATGCTGCATGAATGGAACTTTTTTATATTTATATACTTACTCACCTAATTATAATGCGTAAGATCGTATTATAACTACAGAAGATGAAACTGAAAATACGTTTGGAACCTCCCAATTTTAATAAATTATTTCTTCAGCTTTCTTCCCCTGCCCCCTCTCCAGCCTGGTCGCAGCGGACAACAATAATTATTATTCTATTTTACAATGATTAGAAAATTTAACCAAGCTGAAAAGGTGCATTATATAGGTAATACATAAACAAAATATAATGAAAAAATTATTATATACCTATAGGAATCTTAAAAAATAATATAAAATTATTGTATTTGTTACAGATATTTATTTTTAATGATTTAATTCAACTATATTCAATTATCTTTCTTACTGTATAACAAAGAGGTGCAGTTCAAACAATATTCAGTTTGGGAATATAATTATATTCCCAAGGTCGTTTCTCAAAGGTCAAAGTTGAGTTCGTTTTCCGGCTTGATCTCAATTCGAACTGAACGTTTTAGTTGGATAAAACCAGTGGTAGCAGAAGAATTCCCGGTATTCAACTCACCCCTCCTCCACTGCAGGGGTGAGAATATTCAAGTCGAGTGCAACTTGCCCTGGCAGTTGGAACCGGATTCCAGTTCTTATCAGCAGGTGAAGTTGCCCCAAAACACGTATAACAATATTCGAGTTGAATATTTTCAAAGAAAGAGTAAGCAGATGGTTCTGCGTATAGCTAAAATATTCGAATTTGACTTTCACCGCAGCTAGATGGAACAGTCCTTAAGGTAGTATAACACCCTAAACCTAGAGGGATTTTATAAATCACAACAGTGAAAAAATACCTACAACGATTTTGAGCTGAAGGTGCCAAGGGACGAAGCCCAAGATGTCCTCAAAATTCCTGAATCTCCTTGCCTATAGGAACTCTAACTGGAAAGTTATTACTGGTCGAGGCCAATAAGTTTAAATAACGGAACATCCTAATTCATCGTTATTCAGGGGGCATGAGGTGCCTAAACCTACCTATGGTGATTTGACTTTTTGGTTTATTATTTTCAATAATAAACCTTTGGAATCGAGCACGAAAAAAAAAATTTTAACCCCCCCTCAAAATTTGAGTTTTACAGTTAATTTACGTTTCAAGATACGTAGAATCCAAAAATCGAATTAA
>JAEMON010000002.1:38707432-38720048 GCA_030264115.1 Lygus lineolaris | reverse complement strand
TAGTTGAAAGAATCAAAGAATTGAACGACCCATCAAAATGTTCAAATATGGCCATAAAAATGATAAAAATATCATTTTTGGGCTTTAGGTAGGTTATGCTTTAAACCAAATATTTCTGCCCTAAGATTTTCTGTGCCACCAAGTGTCTTTGATATAATTCACCCAGCATTTTTTATGGTTGCTTAATCCAAATCGGTTGACTTCTAATATGGCACTTCAGACACGTTTCCATTGCCGTCCCCCCTTATCATGTCGAAACGCCTTGTCATAACTCGACCAAACAAGATTTTACCGCCTTTAATGAGTACCGGAGGCTATGATTTCGTTGAAGAGAAAGTCATACTGAGAGTGCCCGGTAATTCGAAAAAATTACTTTTTTTTAATGGTCGCATTTGCCCCTCCACGTTGATTGAGGAACCATGTGAGAGGAATGACGTTGCCCAGAGCATCAGCAAGAGCGTTAGTCACGATTCGCTAATAGATCTCAAGTGAACTTTCACTGTCATCACTTCTCTAATCGATTTGCAATGGCCTTTTCATTATTTGAGGTGGCAGTTTCTTCGATCTCCTTGAGGAGGAAAGTGATGACATTCAAAAATCATGATCATGAGTCACTTGGAAATTAATTATATTTTGTAACGAGGGATTCGAGAGTCAATACAGAACTCCGTCTCCTTGCCTAGATAGGCGAGGCTTATTTCGGCATTCGTTAATTATACTTTAGATGGACTACGTAGATCCATATATTTATCCATCTAACGATCTATGGTATATAATATATTTCGGAAGCAATTCTTTCGGGTTTAGGAAGCAATTCTTGGCTGGGAACCTCCTGAGTGAAATTACACTGCCCATGAAAAAAGGTTCCAGAACGAAAACCTGATATAATCGTTTCCTCGTCCCAATTTTTTACGCAATACTAAAAGAGTAATCCGAGAGAACGACCTCAAAATCCGCTGGAATGACCGGCTTGAAGAGAAGATTGTTGAAGACCGACCTTGAGATTCCCGGGAGCGTACGCTAAGTGTCATTGGCCCTGTCTAACGCAATGGCTCTCATCATCTGCTGCCCAATTGGTTTCGAAGAAAAAGGATGCAGGGCAAGCTAAATGTCACAAATGATCAGCAGTAAACGAGCTCTGCAGACTGCTACTAGAGGAATTACTAGATCCGCCAGCTTCAAAGGTCGGTCGTGATAAATCATGGACTACAAAGATGCAGACCTATGTCTTTCGCCAATTGAATGTCGAAAAGTTGCTCACTGTAGCACTGCTACACACATATATTTTTCATGTCATGTTTAACATCTGTGAAATAACGTCCAGTTACAAATTGGTGTTAGGTATCTTCTTACTCATCTTGCCTAATGAACCCCACTGCATCGCGTAGCTCCCATTATTTACATCATTGATATTCATTAAAGACTTGTGTTGAAGATTAGATCTAGCATTTCTCTCTACCTCTAGGAAGCTCAGTCACACTTTCAAACTGACCTATTCCAAATAACTCCTGCCAAGTAATGGTAAATGGAAACTTGAGTTTCTCTCTTGTATCAATCTATCGTTTTCAAAGATCTGGTTTATAGGTTAAGTATTTGATTCTTTATGGTCATTCACCAAAACGTATTCATCTGCCTATTCACCTCTTAGGAAGAAAGGTGGAAATTTTAAAAATTTCTTAGTAGTAAATGACTATTTCTACTTTGGTAGTACCTATACCCTAGATTGGTTCTATGACTATTGATTCTTAGAGCAATTGAATTACAAGTGTCGTAAAGTGTTGAGTGTTGTATAGTGTTGAATATAATAAAAGTTACTTAGTTAAAAACACAGTCGTTAAGATGGAAAATTCAGCAAGGTATGAAAAAGAAAAGAAATAACAACGGAAAATCAGTTAAGAGACAGAACAGTTTTCAATGTCAAAGACAAAACTGATTGATATCTTGCGTGATGAAGATTTGAAAAATTTCAAAACCAATTGGGATGTATCTACAATGTGAAAATTCCAGCACCTGTTTTGCAACTTCCAGATACATGACTGTGGAATTGTAAGGACACAGTACACACAATCTAGGAACTAGTTCTACACGATGTAGACGATCGGATTACTAGGAAATGGGTAGGTAGACAAGTCGGTAATTATAGGGAACTTCGAGGACGGACGAAGGCACTTCCTCGGACGTGATTCGGTCCCCAGAACCTACTGAGATTGTTCGATTGGGTATTGGGGTTCCTCATTCCTCCAACAAAATAGAATTTGATTATATTTGAATAAGTCGAACCAGTTCCATTTTGAATCGTCAAAATTTTAGCCTTCTGTAGGTACTCTTAAACAAACTCGTACATACAGAGCTTGAATGTGCTCCGCCAACGAACTTTCTCTTCATATTTTTCACTCTACAAGTGCAGCCAGTGCATTCTTCCCCCTCGCAAAACCCAGTGCCTACTATGGCTAAAACCAATCATAATAACTTATATTTACGATTCAAAGCTAACTTCAACTTATAGAAAACTATCAAGGTAGGTAGATACCTATTGAGCATCACCCATGAAGTTGCTTTACAAGTTAGAAACTGCAGCCTCTATTGTGATGGGTGAGGATAAGGAAACCAAAAATCGTAAGTTCTTTTTGCATAGGTTGCTCTTTCCCATCCCTATTCCATTGCTCAGAGATGAGTCCTTCTGAATAGATTGCCATCTCCTACTGATTATTGCCATGTAGGTTAGCAAAAACTTTCAGGATCAGAGGAGATTAGGGTGAACGATGCAGAGGACTCTGCTAAGATCCTATAGATCATGCATCCAGTAATATTGGTATAGGTAAATTGCTGTTGCAGCTTTCATTGCAAACATCGTTTTTTGGATTGAGTATGGGATTACCTCGAAACCGGTTTCCTGTGCCCAAAAGGTATTGAATATCCTACTTAATCCCAGATGTGTGGTTCCAGCCTCGAAGGCGATCACCTATCCAAGTATTGACCGCGCCGTTGATCGCTTGACTTTGGTTCTCTCACGGGAACCGGTTTGTAGTACTAGATAAGGTCAAGCCATTGGCGTTCCGCTCTCCACTCAAGAGGGTGAGGCAATGAATAGCCAAGAGCGAAATCATCAGAACAAATTCTGATCCTCTCTGTTGAGGACAACTGACGGGAGCGGCAGGCGGACAAAAATTCAGCCTGAAATGATGGTTGACTTTACTTTTTTCTACATAATCTGTAAGAACTCAGCAGGATCGTCTGCATAATTCACCCAAATCTCCATTGATTTATAAGCACATCTCCACCATCCCCAATCATCATACCACATTCACGGTGATTTCAGGCCGTTGATAAAATATGTTCTTTGGGAAAATATTGGGACTCAACAACTCTCAACTAGATACTGAAAGGATCGAAGGAGTTCAAGGTAGAGGAAGGGTCAAGGACCCTGAGGTATCTCCCAGATTGCGATGCAGCTGTTGAAGCCGATTGCATCTAGAGACCGCTTCGCAGATTGAAAAGTTGCCTAGCGAGCTCGGCCGCGGCAAAATGCAATAACCTCTACCTCCTACCGGCGGATCGTAAACACAGCCCAGGCCATTAGGTTGCGAGACAGACCGTGCCGACACCGCGAACAACTGCTATGTAGCTCCTGATTGCCCTGCCCATCCCCCCCTGACATTGAACTAGGCAGAATCCACAGATGATGAGTTGGCGCAATTAGAGATGGTTTCATCCAGCAAAATTGATCTCGACTTTACATTCCTAGTTTGTTCCACGAATAAACCGTCAAGCTCACGTGAAAGATCAATCCCCTATACTGTTGTAAAAAAAAAAAAAAAAAACATTGATACCTAACAATTATTGTACCATTATTTAGCTAATCATTTTTTGACGACTACGGAGGGTTTTGAAAATGATCCAATCCCGAGAAAGGGATGGGAAGACAAATCTACGTTCTAGAAGAATCATCATCTTCGTATGTGGTACCTATTAGTGAATCATTGAATTCATGAGCCATTCCATTTACCTACATGCTCTAAGATACTCATACCAATGGATATAACGATCAAAGCGTCAAATCATAACTTCGTTCTGCTTGATTGATGCATTTTGATTGCCATTATGCAAGCTTTAACTTCCATTCAAGAATGTTTCGATGGTTAAAGGAGGTAGTTTCAAGGTTTTGCAGAGAGAAGGCCCAAACGTCAAGTCCTTTCACAAAAATATCTGGTCACACATTGGTCATTATACCATGTTCCCAATGGTCATCTATTGTAAACGCATCCTTGATACCGCATTTTAGGCGACCCCGTTTCGGTTGCAACGCCTCGAATCCGACGCGGCTTCTAACGCGTTCGCGGAATCTCATCTGTGACGATAATTTTTTCGCGCCCATCGTTCACTTATCCGAAATGAATGGCATCGACCATAACAATGGTTGGCGAGCTGCCAGACTTCACAAGTCTGAGCCAAAAGCCCATTCCTTTCATGTCGTCGAAGGCCCTATACAGAGTGATCGTAACAAAAGGTTATTGGTTGCGAAGCACAACTGTTAATTCGGTGGCTGGCGATATCGGGGTCAATCGAACAAGCCACTATGATCCGCTCACGAGGTCACGAGGACAAACTGTTCTTTCGGCATCTCTTCGACTCCTGCTTAAAGTTTTATTGCCTTTTTCCAAAAACCGGTTTTCGGTCACGGTGTTCCCTCCGCCAACAAACATCTTCTCACACCCATTTGTGGAGACCCAACGTATTGGTTAAGCCCTGACATGATCAATGAAAGTAATAAACATTTCGAAGGATCATTTTTATTACGTTGAAAATTTAAAATAAAATGACCATACAATAATTTCATTTCAATCCTAGAGCAACTTTCCAAACGAGACGTTTGGAATTAAACATAGGTATGTAGTTCTGAACAGAAAATGGTTGCCTTTATTGATTTCAAGGTTCTTTAAGGTTCATTACGTAGTACCTAGTAAAGATTTTTTTGTAACTAATAGGTAACAATGCATGGAAACACGGCTATGAATCTCATCCTTGTTTAGTTGTCCCCCAGTACGTGGTTGAAGAACTTTCAGCATAGACTTGGGAAAATGCTACACTTAATCAGCTTTATATTTATTATCAAGTCATCAAACAATAATCATTTCTGAGGTGTATGTTGTTGAGGTATTGACATCACTGGCCGGAGTAGGTAACTCGAGCTGTTATTGGCTTCACATGAAAGTTACACAAAACTCTCACATGACTGTAGATAGCTAAACTAAAAACGCTGCAAATTATTACACAGCGGTTTATCATTTTCTGTACAGATCGCCCATCTACAAAGATCCTATTGACATAAAATACCCACCTACCGCGTGGTTCACAATCATCTCTTGACGACAATGAATAGGTTAGGTACCTTCTTGTAACTATTAGGTATTATCGGAGAGTCGTATCATTCATTCTTAATGAAATTCAGTAACGAAGGAAGCTTCTGAAAGTAAACAACAAACTTGGTTCGGTGGAATCGAAAGAAAGTTGCATTTGAACAGCTGTTCTTTGAACGGAGATTTTGCCTACACGGGAAGAATTGCGATTCACACTCGTGTTTCTGCTCTTTTTTTTTCAACCCTTAAGTCCTTACAGGGAGCGAACGGTTGGTCCTAAAATGCTCCGCGAGGTCTCATTCGACGCTAAAAATTGTGTTCTATTCGAAATTGATGGAAAAAATATATCTTCCTATTTGAAATTTTCGGGCTTGGGGCGTTTTGAAAATGTCATCCCCTATTTTCTACCCCTTAGAGAAGACTGACGGTAACGCCAAGCTTCGCGGCACAACTAGACCCCGAATGGGGCCGATATAAAAAATTGCATTAATTTTGGACCATGGTACGGCGGACGGATGGATTTTTTTTAATTCGATTTTTGGATTCTACGTACCTTGAAACGTAAAACTTCAAATTGTTCAAGCGCTCGATTCCAAAGGTTCATTATTGAAAATAATAAACCAAAAACTAAAAAAAAAGTTACCGTCTGACAACTGTCGTCAATGAATATTATGTAGGCAAGACGAATAATTCTGTGGCATCTCGAAGATGAAGAAATTGCAGATAAAAATGATACCAAATTATACTGCGTGCCATCCCGAAGGGAAGCTCAGAGGATGGGGATGGAGTTGCGCCATTCTCATCGACCGCACCATGTAATTACTTTACTTCTTTTGTTACCATCCCTTTCTCTCCTTCCTGCACGTCAAGATAACGAACGGTGGTCATTCTGGGGAGCATCGAACGTGATTGGCCACGCGAAGGTCTCCCATCCCGCGATATCTTTGGGTAATGGAATGACCAGAGGAAAAGCCGTGATGTACGTGAGGTGTCCTCAACCCTTTGTGCTGACGGCAAGAGAGCTTTAGATGATGTTTTCGGTAGTTTTTTCCTTGCCTAAAAAAGGTGCATTAGATGCAGCAATCATCTTCTTCACTCGAGAGGACTTTTTCGATTCTTTATCCTGAGATATGAAAAGAAAGACGCAACTCAACTCTTTAATTGAGACCAGTACAATAGAACAACATCTAGTGGTATCTTGCAGACAAACCACCAAGACTTCCTTTATTCTTCCATTATTAGTACGAATGGATACACAGTGATTCGTTATAAGGCTCTTGATACATAATAGTGTTGAATCGGGCTTGTTAGAGATACCATAATAATTCCCTCCTAAACTATCATATCCCACATCGTCTCTCCCATTCTTACAATATTTTGTATGGTTTGTTAAAACTGTTGTTGAAAATATGATTAGTAACTTCAGTAACATACTAGCACCAGCATGCGCCGGCATACTAGCTGCTAGTAATGGCTCAAACTATATTGTTCCAAAAATATTTCAATGACTCAGATCGCTGAGATACCTATCGCTGAGACAAGACAATATGGAGATGCAACTTTCTTGTCTCTGAAACTTGTCAATACCAATATCCCAGATACACAAATACCACGAGGATGTCATCTGAACTATGGCTTTGAGATGTTTCTGAAATATGAGGGAAAGGTTAGGTAGGGAAACAGGGATTTTCATGATGAAAGCTCAAATTACTCCTCTGGCTGTTGCTAATGGCCATATTCCGAAATTTTGCTAAGATAAAAGTGGAAATGCGTACCTATAGATAGACGTACCCAAAACTTCTATTTGGCAAACCATTAATTCGATTTTTAAAATCACTAACCTGGTTTGGAAAATCATAAATTCATTTGAAAAAGCGTCAATTTGATTTTGAAACCATTAATATTTAATTTGGAAATGCTATTTATATTAATTGATTGATTTTTTTTTTCGTTGTTGCAGGAGACGCAAGGCCCTTTGATCAAGTTGTACCAGTTGTTGGCATGAAAGGAGGTGAAGTGCCAGTCCAGGTCGTTCAAGATTCTGCAGAACTTACCGCTATCAAGGCATTGCCTGATGTGAGCAGTGCGGCAGCCACCCCAATCAAGGAAGAGGCCAAGCCTGTGGAACCTAAGGCCCCAGAAGTTGCTGCTCCTGATGCCTTGAAGCAGGAGCCTGCTGCAGTCCCAGCTCCCGCCCCCATCGCTGCTCTGGCCGAAGCTCAGAAGGAAGCTGAGAAACCCGTCGAGCCTTCCAAGGATGCTGCAGCTGCCCCTGTCAATGCCCCCTTGGTGGCTGCAGAGCCCGAGAAGCAACCTGAAGAACCCAAGAAGGACAAAATTGCCGAACCTGCTTCTGCTCCTCAGGAGCCCGCCAAAGAGGAAGCTGCCAAGCCTGAAGAGACCAAGCCCGAAGAAATCAAGCAGGATAACCTGAAATCAATCATTCCCGCTGATGCTCCCAAGGGAGAGCAGAAACGTGAAGCCGCCCCCGAAGCCGTTCCAGCCCTCCCAGTCGAGGCTGCCAAGCCAGAGAAAATCGAGGACGCCGTGAAGGAAGTGCCCAAGGTTGCCGAAAAAGAAGTTGAAAAGCCTGCTGAACAGCCTCTGCACGATGCTCAGCCTGAAGCTGCTGCACCCGCTCTTCCTGCTGCTCCCGAAGCTGCCGCCGCACCCGCTCCCATCCTCGCTGCTGCTCCCGCTGAAGAACCCAAGAAAGAAGAGGAACCCAAGAAAGACATTCCCCAACCCGCCCAGGAACAGGTATTAACCTATTTGTTGATTTCTAACCACTAGTTGGTCAACCTAAACACAGAAATGAACCGTTAGTTGACATTGCCTCGATTGGACGATTGCTATGTCCAAGAATCCTTCAATACCAACGTCCTTGCAACTCAATACCAATTTTCCCTACTCGACTTGAAAGGTCTGAGACTCCACCAACTTCTATTTTGAATAAGTGAGCTATCGGTTGGGTTGTAAAAAAGAGGAATTGATTATAGGAATTGGACTCCCACAAAATGGAATATTAACGGAAAGGTGAAAATTTTTACCAGAAACTATTTTCATGAATTAAGTACCTACTGACAAGTTATTTCCCCCAAATATTGTATGCAATATGTGCAGATCAGAATGTTGAATTGTTTCAAGTTCACTTATTAGAACCCTCACCAATATCAATTTTGGAATAAGTTATTGAATTTCGGAAGTAATGATTCATGACTTGTAGGAACATTTAGTTTTAGGGCCGCTCGATAGAGAGTTGCTGCTCTTCCTGATGAAGTTGAACAAATATTATTCACAACTCAATTCACAAAAGCCCACACAATACAGGGAGTACAACAATATTGGATTACAACAATAATTATTACAATATTACAACGCAGGAAAACTTCGGACTCAACTTCAACACTACTGTTGAAGACGTTTCGCGGAACAAAAGCTCTCTCAAGTTGTGGATTGTATTCGAGAGGTTTTGAAAACAAAGAAGTGAGGAAAACATCTCAGCCCATAAGATAATGTCAAACCCGTAACTCCTTTCGGATCTTGTATACTTGCTCGTGAATTTACTGGAGCAGTCTTCCGAAGCAATAGCACTTACAAGAAACAGCACTTAATGCGATGAAAGAGTGTAGTGCACCAACTCACGACGCCTCCACTCGGCGCCTGACCTTTATTACAAGCCTACGTTAGTAGGTGCTGGATCATTGGTCTGATGTTGTCCCACGATCGTGAACATTATAATGTCAAGGACGTGAAATTGCGTAGTATAATTGCTGCTTTTGCACTGGGATCTTTCAGTAGCAAAACACGTGACCATCTTTCGTAGAATAATATATTATCCACGTATCTATGCAATAGGCACATAAATTATTATCCAACGTTCAGTGTTGGGGGCAAATTTATTGGAGTATCGTTTCAGTGCGACACGAAACGTCATGACCCAGTGCCATGTAAACTTTCACAAAGTGCTAAATGGCACATTGACCCCGAATACAAGGTCCTTGGTTATGACAGGATTAAAGAGGAGCCTTTCAATTTTGGTCTCATGAACGACTTTTTTAATGTTTGCACAGCCCCCATATTTCCTTTTTGCGTTCAGTCAACATGACTCTTGTTGCATTGTGTTCCCCTGATACCCATGATGGTCCCGTTTCAACCCGATTCCATTATTTGACTGCATTAAAAATTAATTTAGCTAAAATTCTTTCAAAAATTAATTCTCAGTTATGCCAAATTCAGTTATTTTATTTCGAAATAGATCTTAATTTATACACTGTGGCCACATACATTTTGGACAACTTGTAAATTGAAGAGGAGTAAGGATACTGTTTTCTGGCATACCTTTATAGGTCTCAATGGTTGGGACCAAATAGACCACTCGGTAAGCTGCGAGACCAACATCTTGCTCTCTCCAAGGCCTTAATGGTTGTATAAAAAAAATAACATCAATATGAGCGTCGATCTCCGACCAATTTTCAATATAAATGTGAATAGGTTCCTCATTGCGAGACCCTTTCGAATACCAATGGTGATTAGCTGTTGAAAGGAAATTATCTGAGCAAGAAGGTTCACTGTAGAAATAATAATTTGCGGCGTTTTTTAAATTTAGATCAGATTTTTTTACGCGAGCTCAAATTGACCTCTCCAGTGCACGGTTATGGGTCAATAAATTTGTCCCGGGGAAGGTGTGCGGAAAGGTTGGGTACGAGAAGGGAACCTAACATGTAATAAATGCATCCGTGGTGGAATTATTTAATAATTTACTATAATTAGTATTCCCGTCGTGCCGCTATCCGCACGTACAGGGCAAGTCAGGGAATGTACGTAAGCCCCGCACTAATGAAGGGCATCCGGGGTCGATATGTCTCGTGCCGCACTGAACGGCTAGAGTAAAGTTTTGATTTCTTGTTGAGGTAGATTTAGATTATAGGCTGGTGGTAAAATTTCGAACAAATATACACCTATAGAATGCAAATTTTCGAAAAAATTGATTATGGATAATGTTATCTGGGAACCACCTATAGGTACCTATTTGAAAGAGAAAATACCTAATTATCGACGATGGGTGTGATTGCATGGAAATTCTGAGGATTGCAAAACGAATGAAAATAGTTGTGATGATTCCTGAGTGATTGGGGCGGAAGAGCGTGGATATGGCTTTATAGTGACGAATATTGAAGAGTTTGTCGTTGAATAATTTAAATTACATTAATTTATTTCTCTTTCTCAATCATAATGTTTCTTTTCCCACCCTGGAAATAATTAATTATATGGTTATTCTCTATTTTCAGAAAAAAACCGAGGAGCCCGCCAAGGAGCCCAGCAAACCTGAAGAAATCCCAGCTGTCGCCACCGACAAGAAAGAGTGACGACCCTTCCTTCTCCATTTCCTCCTTCTCCGTCCCCCATCATCCTTTCAACCTCCCCCCATCAAATCCCTCCAACGAACTATTTATTCCTATCAAACTCGAATAATTTATTTAAATCAAAATGTCATATCTGTAACTACATCTAGTCCTAAATATATTGAAACTCATGTCCTTAAGTTTTCAAAATCTTAGTTGTTTCGAATGATTTTCCTTCCCTGCCTCGAGTACCCTTGAATTGTCTGCTGTTTATTCAATGAAGTTTTAGAGGGGGCCATCGAAGTAAATAGTTCATTGATTTTATGAATCAGGTATATGATCTCATAGCACGTCAAGACCTACAATGTTTGTATTCAGTATTTGGATCGTAGATTATAAGGCAATAATTTATGGACCAAAACAAAACAATCCTATTCTTCATATAGCAGGTAGGTAGTTCGTTGTCAAATGAAACTAAGAGAAATCGGCAAGAAAAACATAGGTGTCCTGTTTGATGATTTCTCCTAATGAAAAGTAAATAGGTGAATGTGTTCCAATACCACATACATTAGGAACTAAACGAATAAAAAATCACTCGCGATGAAGTTCTGCGGAAACACATTTCAAACGGAGTTATTAATAGGTTTGTTCCAACTAAAATGTTGAGTTCAAATAATAATAATCGGTTAGAGAATATACAGTTCGTATATTCTCAGGTCGTTTCAAAAGTTAAAAATTGAGTTCAACCTTTGGCTTGATCTCAATTCGAACTGAAGGTTTTAGATGGAACAAACCTGAGGTTGCAAAAGGTCCCTGCAACCCCTCCTCCTCCGCAGTGTTGAGAATATATTCAACTTGGCCTGACAGTTGGAACAGAATTCCAGTTCTTAACAGTAGGTGAAGTTGTCCCCAAACCAGTTGGAACAGACTGAAAATATTCGAGTTGAATATATTCCACAAGAGTGAGAGAAGAAGGTTCTGCGCAGCTACAATATTCGAATTACTTCTGCACCAAGAACCAGTTGGAACAAACAGCATTGAGTTTGAGTTGAATATTTTAGACAAGTGTGCTTAGAAGATACTGCGCAGCTGAAATATTCTCAACTTGAATCGCCGCTAGTTGGAACGAATCTAATGAAAACCTTGTCCATTTCCAAGAAAATAATGAGTTACCAACAATGTTGAATGGATTTCGACGGTTTTGTCCCCATCAAACAACAGAAAAAACAGGGAAAAGTTTGTCTCCATGACGGTTAATTTCTATTCTTCCCATTTTGATCAAATGTTCAGCAGTGTTTTTGTAAGCGGTTCTCCTATAAATTTCATCCTCGTCGGGTCAATGGTCTGCGCATGCGCAAAAGTTAATGTTCCCTAAACGTCGATTTCTCACAATCTAATGACCCGATTCCGATCAAATGTGAAAAATACTTAGTATTAATTTAGTATAATTATCTCACCACCAATCCATTATATTGTATACGGGTGGTTCACGGGAATAGATCCAGAAGAATTCTCGGCTCAGGATGGTAGTAGGGGGTCAGAAATGGTCTCATTCGAACCGTCTGATTGTGCCATTCAGTAATCGTCGTGGGGTTTGGTACACCGCATTTTCGCCTACAATGCGTTTGTTAAAAACTATGAATCGGTTGTTCCGGTGCATCGTTCAGGATTCACATCAGGCGTCATGGTGCTATACCACCTTGAAAAACGATAATGAGATAGATCACTGCTTTTTCAACACCAGGAAACTTTGGGAGAAAAACCATCAGACTTTCTTAAAATGATGACAACCCCGTAGAACGTAGAGAGGGTAAGGGGAGCTGTTCTCCAGACTCTCGGACATTCCCCTCCCAACGCCAACAAGTAGGGATGCAAATCGATTTTCGATTTTTTTGCCATCGATTGATTGTTCCG
>JAEMON010000002.1:38670279-38691776 GCA_030264115.1 Lygus lineolaris | reverse complement strand
TATTCTTATCCAACGGGGATGGGGGCACATCCCACTCTTCTCTAGTTTCATTGATTGCTGTATAATGATGTCACTTCATCATACTCTCTCATAGAGAGAGTGAGAGATGTAAGGAGAGGGCCCCAAGGTTATCCCAAGGTTATGCCCTGGTTATCCAAATAAAACGATCAATCATACTCTCATTTGTGCATAAATCAAGTCCTTTCACAGTTTCTCTCTCCAAAACTATATAATTTTTCAACAAACAGTCTACATAAGATTTTTTCAAATAAGTAGATACCTCTACTTAAACTGAAAACTCAACATTCTTCATACTGTTTTTATAGTCTAAATGAAGGAGATAGGTAGTGCTTGAAAATTAATACCTATCTGAAAGGATGGAGAGAGAGAAAATGGTGCGCCTTTTTGGGAGTCGGAGGATTGTTTCGATTATCGAGTCCTACCCGACTGTGCCACTTGTTGTGGCCGGGAAATCGTTAAAAAATTAAGGAACTTCGAGGGGGTTCGAACCTTATTGTCACAGCGAAATCTGATGGATTCCGCTATAACTCACCAACTAACGACCTCGGCCACCGAAGACCTGGTGTCTGTCTCTCATTTCTGCTGAAGGATGAGCTTTCGTTCACAACAACCCCTTACTTTGTCTTTTTTTTCATATTTAAGATTTTTTCTTGTGTTTGACCTAATGTCCTATAGTCGTAGTTATAGGGAGCTATAACTCCCTTACTTTCTCAAGTAATTCAAATTTAAGGATACCGTTGGATAGAGCGTTAAATTTCCTATCAGCTGGATGGTTTCACTTGTATTTTTAAGTTGACGTAGATGTCAAAACGGGAGCCTGTAGTGTAATTTCCCTCAAATCGGAGAATCTTCCTTTTTTTTAAACGGCAAAAATCTTGTAAATTTCTTGTAAAAAATCTGTAAATCCGAAAAATGTCCAAAATGTTGGGGTGCCAATATCAGGAAAAACAGGCTCAAAGACAACAAAACAATTATTTTCATTATGATGAAAAAAGAGAATATTTTCAACCTTGAAAAGGATATTGGGAAAATTGGGGCCTGATTCTTGGTGTAAGTTTGAGAAAACCAAAGCAGAAAAAAATTCATATAAACACACGGATCGTGACATCTTCCACTTGCTATTGGCCGAGAGATCAAGCCCATTTTCAGGGACCTTTCCTCGGATGGTTTGCTCTCAAAATGCCTTCATGGCAAAACCCAAAACACGAATGAGAGCTTCAATAATGAATTATGGTGCAAAATACCAAAAAGGTTATTTGTTCGGTTGGCAGCACTACATTACGGTGCACACGAGGCTGTGTCGATTTACAACGATAAGCAAATGCAAGGTTCTGAAAAAGTTGGGAATAGACCCTGGCATCTTCTGTGTAAATACTTGTAAGCTGATACAATAAAACAGCTGTCAGAATGAAACAGACAAACAGAGCTGCTCATCATAATGACAGAAGAGGCCCGCAAGAAAAGGAATATGGCAAGAAGAAGATTGGAGGATGAGTTGGAACACGAGGAAGGAAAAAATCCGTCGTAAGCCGCTGGGAACTTCCAGCGCCCATAACATTCTACGAGGATGCCAAGTTTGAGAGGCGATTTGAAACTGTTATAATTATTATCCAAATTGCTTGATTTGAAAATGGAATTCCGTTTATTGAAGAAATTTGAAAATGGAATTCCCCACCAGCTAGGAATATGAAGGATTTGCCATTCTGTTCTGTGCTACGGTGCACTAGGTTACGGAAATTATGCTCTTGGGTTGATGACGAAATAACACAATTACCTTCTAAATAAAACGTATATATTGTAGTAACACTAGGAAATCACTGGGTTTCACACCAATACGGTATATACAATACATTATGTAAAAAAATATTTAAAAATGTACAACACGAATAATTACAACGCTGAGATCACATCACTGTATACATACGTTTTTAAAACATAACATTCATCACATAACTTGACATACATACTATTATATTACATGGTTTTAAAACTTCATGTTTCAATAAATATACAAATTTTTATTTTTATTTACATAAGTATAGTACAGATTTTTACAATGAGTAGGTACTTATTCACAGGGTAAAAAATAAATTAGTATTATGTACAATAAATTTAGATCAACGCAATAAGGTTGAATGTAGTTGGGTTAGCTTTAAGCTAAAATGGGACTCAGTCTTGAACAGGAAGAAAAACGATAAGGATTTTGTCAGGCCATACATTTTAAGGGAACAAGAAGTTGATAAAACAGATGTACTCATGACATTTGTCAACAATCAGACATGAATTTCATTATAATGGAAATATTACATTAGAGTTCAACGTTGTTTCACGTGATATCATTTCCTTACGTATTATAACGTATACAAATACTTGCATTTAGTTATAATACAAAGAACGTTTTTAAATTCCTACCTCACTGAAACGGGTTGATGATCATCAAAATAAAAGATAGGTTGGTACATCCAAATCTGAGCGTGAAATTGAAATTTTAGGACATCGTTACCAAATACCTAATTTAGTAGGTACTTATCGTTTCAAATAGATAGGTACCTGTTGAACGTAATTGGCAAACACAATTCAGAGAGATTGAATAATTGAAGCTAGTAAAACGTACAATCTTATCAATTATGGGATATGTAAGAATAAAATGCGTGATGAACTAGGCAGTAATTGAGCCTCTTTCATTATCCAAACAAGCTTGAAATATTATTTGAATTCAGAAATGTCATTATAAATTCATTGAGACATAAGAAAATCGTCATTATAACTTCATTGAGACATAAGAAAATCGTCATTATAACTTCATTGAGACATAAGAAAATCGTCATTATAACTTCATTGAGTCACAAGAAAATCGTCATTATAAATTCATTGAGACACAAGAAAATCGCCATCTCTTTCCATCAGTTGTATATTAAAAATACCATAGTTTGAAAAAACGATGGTAAAAATAGTTTTGGGTGAAGGCCATTTTGCAATTTACTTTATTTAATTTTTTTTTGCAAATAAGGCTTTAACCACACCATTGGTACCGTTGAAGTCTCTCCAATACAATAATATATCCCAAAAAAATCAATGAAACATGTATTTAGAGTAAATAATTACACTTTAAATTTATGTACCTAATATTACACATTTCAATTACTATTGTAGTAATTGAAATGGGGTCAACTACATAATTGGAGTGTAATTATTCACTCTAATCACATAGTTATTGATTCCCGTTGGATATTGTATGCTATAGACTCAGGCGGTTCCAACGGTATGGTTTAACCCTTTAAGGCTTTGTGGTTCCTATGTTGGCCACATGCTTTTCCCTGAAAGCACAAGACAGATACGCAAGAAACTAGGTTTGTAGTTGGTTATTTTACCACATCAATGTTTAGAATCGATATCCAGCTCTAATCGATTGTTTTAGCTGCTCTATCGATTTTTAGTTCAGAAAATCACTGTTGTCAGCGCATTCTGTTGTGTATTTACCTAACTGGGAAGGTGGGGCATGTGGCAAACATTGGAACCACAAAACCTCTACGGGGAAGTTCCTTCCTTCCTTTGGACTTTAAAGGGAAATGGGAATTGAGTGGTCAGTGACTGATTTACAACCAAAAATAAGCAATTGCAAAATGTCGTTTGCCCAACACTGGGTAGAAATACTGTGAATCTAGTTGATTCTGACTTTTACAACATATGATGGACAAACCAAGAAGACTTCAATGATGCCATTTAAATTCACTAGTCAGAAGCGCGATTTTCTCCACTGATCTCCACTTTAGCCTCGTGTTTTATGACTAGTTTTTCGAATCAGTTCAGCTCTTTCAGCAGTTACCAGAATCCATGCATTGTGAATCAGCTCAACGATTGGTTGTATTTCAAAGTATAGTTAGAACTGAACTAGATTTCGGTTAAAAACTCAGTTTCGATTTAGACGTATCGCGTTAATTGAGTGTAGAATTCCTGGAGACACACCTGGAGCTGGGGGAAGGTCGGCCGATCGTCCGGGCTCATGGCCCAACAGTACGCCATAACTCCGAACCTGAAACATGATAGTGAACGTTGTTGATGGTTCGTGGTTTCTTGATTGATTTGTTGACATGAGTAGGTATTGTGACAATGGGGTCTGCGCAAGGGTAGGAATTTTCCAATTTTGACCTCAAATTCGGATTTAGCACCCTCGAAACCCCTATTTACCAATTTTCAGCTCGAAATTCCGCTAAGTTTGGCCACAAAACGGGAGGAAAGAACGCATGCGCCGTAGTAAATTCTAGGTGCTGAGGGTCCCCAGGAGCGGGTTGGGGTGACGTAGCAAGTTATAAATACCAGACCCCTTTTCGCTCATCAGATTCCCCTCATGTTGCACCTTTTTGGAAAGCTCTCACTGAGATCATTCAATTGAAGAAGTAAAAAATAACCATGCGCAGAGCCCATTGGTGAGATTGCCATGGAAGTAGAATCCTCCTTCCAGTGTATGTTATCCATGCACTTGAGAGCTCTCAGATGTGGTGGATCGTGGATACTACATGAGGATTTTATAATATTATAGAGGTTAAGGAACGATAGTTCAATAGAACTACTCCTTTCAAGGAGTGAACTAACTGAACTAGAGTCCCACAAATGAACTATAGTCTTACCCACTTCTATTTGGATCAGTAATAGCTAATGCCCGAAGTTGTTAAGGCTGAAAGGGGGTAAATCTGATGGAAGGTACATCATATGATTCATAATTTCCACTTTCCCCGTGCAGCCCCAAGTCCAGCCATTGTGTAATAATTGGCCAGATCAGGTGACAGCTCTTGAATGGACTGACCATCCCAGCGAGGCATTGATTAGGCCGTAAAAATAACATAGCGGGAACTGGCCGCGAGCGATCTAGGCGCTATCTGTTGAGAGCTTGGGCGTTCCGTCACCAATCTGAAATTCGTTGTCACAGGCCGGAAGTACTCAACCACTTCCGGTGAAATATTCATTGATTCTATTCGTCCTCGTTACAAAAGTGAGGAAGCTGTACTTCTTACCCAACGTGGATGACTTTTTTTGTATTATAATGGCTCGTCTACAGAAAATAATTATTCAGCAACTAATAGGGAACTAGCAATATTTTACAGTCAATACCTACGTTGTCACCCGAATTTATGAGAAATAACTTCTAGTTAGCATTAATGGACCCTAATTTAAGACCCAAGAAGCTATAATTATAAGATCTACGTGAACAGGTAACTTACAGTTCATCAGGGCAGTTGACGGGTTGAGCCAGTCTGTACCCATCTCTGAGGTACTCGGGTATTTCGAAAGGATCAATTTCAACGTAGGGCTGCTGTGCTAGCGTGGTTAGTTCCCACAGCAACACTCCGAAAGACCACTAAAGAGAAACAAGAGACGACATGAGAAACGTAGAGTACAAATGGAAGGAACATCTGGAGTAGACATTGTAGGGGATTTACGATAACATAAGTTGAGTTGTATGTGGGTAGCAATTATCGGTATACTTTTTGGGGTGAAGGTGGAATGATTCTCGGCATGCTTCCGTTTGTAGATTTATTTGTCTCTAATCCAACATGTTTCGCAACACTTTGTTGCTTCTTCAGGGATCTACTTAGTTAGCTTAGCAGTGCGGGCTTGTCTGCCTTGTCGTTGTCAACGCTTAATAATTATGTGAAAGTCTTGGGAGTGGCTTCTATCCTCTGTAGGTTGAGGTTGGTAAGCTTAGCGTTAAGGTTGACTAGATTCGTTGTGAAGTTCTACTCTTGCTGTTGACTGGTTACGGTGGGGCAGGTTCCCATCTTGTCCCTGCATCCCTCATTGAATTGTTTGTGGGGACCTTAACACTTTCAGTGTGGGAGCCCAAATTGTGTCAACCCTACCAACCTGAACCAAGAAATGATAGAAATGGTCTCACTTGTAAAAATACGCATATTTTTTAGTGCACAATTCGTCGTGAGCTCCTGTGTATAATTGGTGAAAGCCAGGGTCGTACTGAATAGATCGTTCACAAACGGGGCTTCCAAGCGATTGGGTGGGAAACTACGACCCCCTCCTCAGGGACATAAGGGGAGGCTTTAGCTCCCCTCTCGCTTGGTGTGAAGACTCAGAGGGGAGCTAAAGCGCTCCTCTGCACTAAATGTGTTAACGCTAAGCTTACCAACCTCAAACTTCAGAGCATAGAAGCCACTCCCAAGACTTGCACATAGTTATTGAGTGTTGACAACGACAAGGCGGACAAGCCCCTTCTGTTAAGCTAACTAAGTAGATCCCTGAAGAGGCAACAAAGCGATGCGAAACATGTTGGATTTCATTTGTCAAAAAGCGACATTTCAAACAAAATTTATTTATTTCTACACCACCTATTCAACAAGCACCAATAAACTCAATCTATTTTAATTTAAACCCATTCTATAACCTCCACTATTATCAATTTTCATCACAGTTAAAGTTAAGAGTTACGATTTCAATCCTAAACGGGTTTCTTTTTTGAATGAGACTTATATTTCGGCATTCACGCCATCTTCAGTCAATAAAAAATTGATTAAAGATTTATATACGAACTGATCAGTGCAGTCACAATAAATAGAGGAACAAAAAGTTCCAGTCATGCAGCATAACTTAATTAGCGAATTTTCTAGCATTTTTTAAACCAATGTGTATCATTATTTTTACAAATTTTTTGAAATATTAATTCTAAATATTTTATCGGCCATTCTTATAGGAAATTTCACGCAGATTCCGAATATACCATAAATAACATGTTCCTATGTTTGAGATGGTAATTTATACCAAAAACCTCAAAAACTTTTTTGGGATATTTTGAGGTTTTTGACTCTAAATTTTCAAAATGTTTACCCCTTGGAGTACTCCAAAAATGCTGGCCAACCAAATCATCCTTTCTTTTGATATTATTGACATTTAAAAATTTTAAAAAAGTGTTAAATTTTAGGAATTGTTTTAGAATTTTAGAGTTTTAGAAACCGATAATCCTCCGAAGACTACCTTGGTCATTAATCAACCTCCAATTAACAAGGTTATACTTCAGGAATCGCTTTAGAATGGTCTTAAACGGATTTCCAGGGAGGAAATGTTTAAAATTTTACATGCCTTAAATTTTAAAGTCATTGCTTCAGCTGAGTTTTCTTCGAAAATTAGTTAAAACATGCGGGTAACTGAAAGGCTGGGCGATTGTGATCAGTTCCTGGATATATCAATTTGTTATTGATTGGTGGCGTAAATGCCGAAATATACCTACTTTCCATTTAAAAAAAAAAACCGCAATTTGCCAACAAAATGACAACTGGATTAGATCATGAATTATTTTAATCAAATAAAAATTCCAGAAATTGCCACTTATTGTCATTCTATAATACTTATCCCAATCAACTGTAATAATCAAATCGAATTGTAACAATGAGCAGTTTCACTAACCACATCGGAGGCCGTGGTAAATTGCCTCTGAGTTAAACTTTCAATTGCCAGCCACTTCACAGGTCTATTTTCATTGTCGCCGAGGCAGTGGTAATCCGCTGGGAACAAATCTCTGGCGAGAGCGTTATCTGCTATTTGAACCCTCAGCTTGTCGTCGATTCTGTAAGAAATACTCGATGAGTAAGCGGATTAAAACAACAATCTGGCTAAGTTATTGCGTTTACGTTATTCAAAACAGGATGATTGCCAAGGGCGGTTTTGGGGTGAATTTCCTGAGGCTCGGACTCTCTCAGCAGTTCGTATAACGCTGGGTTGATAATAAGACGTAACATCGTACTGAAGTCTGCAAAAGCGTAACGCCGTAAAACCGTAATTGAATCTGATTGGCTAATTGGCTGTTCTCCATCTTTACAGTCTTACGGCCGAACGAGTTTTGAACCAGACTATCCTTGATTCAAAAATCTTGATATTTTGCGGCTTTACGGCGTTGCGGATCTGCGTATTGGGTTCTGCATAGCAAAGCAGAGCGGTTCCTTATCTATTTTGTTATCTTCCTTCGGTTCGGCGTTTCTGACAGCGTTGAGGTTTTAAGCTGGGTTCACATTGAGGCGCAATGCCAAACTCACGTCCATAAAACTGCAACGACACAACGCCGTAAAACCTCAACGCCGAACGAAAGCAAGATAACGAAATAGATAAGGACCCGCTCTGCTTTGCTATGCAGAACCCAATACGCAGATTGGCAACACCATAAAGCCGCAAAATATCAAGATTTTTGAATCAAGGATAGTCTGGTTCAAAACTCGTTCGGCCGTAACACCGTAAAGATGGAGAACAGCCAATTAGCCAATCAGATTCAATTACGGTTTTACGGCGTTACATTATTTGTGAGGCCTTTTCGTGTCAGATATTGTTTTTCACCATTGAGTATCGTAAATTCTATGGATTGGCGTACCCGAAAATATAAATTAAAAATTTCTAACATGAAAATTGAGGAGGCCAGTGCAATAGGGGCTATAGACCCATGTGCCCTTTTTGGGTGGAACGCAAAAATCGATCCGCCATGTTCTCTTCCATACCTGTGCTTTTGGCATTGCTTTGTTGATAACGATTGTTTTTAGATGTGTGGACCAGTTTGTAAAAAATATGCTTTTTTTGCACCTACGAGTTGCTTAAATTTGGTTTACCATTAGAAACATTTGGCATGTATAATACATTAAAAAGCCTTTTGACTGAATATGTGCTAATTTTTCATTTACTTTAAGTTTGATTAAAAATATTGCATTGTTTCGTATGAGTTTTCTTGTTAAAAAATTGTATACCCTTCTTGCAAGGAACAGGTGGAGAGGGCACTTTGTATTCCCTACAAAAAGGGCATATAACCCTTCTTCAAGCTATTTTTCTCTGCTCTTATTGATTCATCGTCTACGGGCTTGAGGATAGTTCTAAAAGAATAGTTAAAATTGGCTGGGGTGGAAGGTTTTGACCGAAATTAGTTTACTTATAGGTAATTGGGAGTGAGCGTTGCAAACCTTTGGAGCCCATTTTCTCAAACTCAGCTTTGTCATTTATGTAGGTACCCTTCTTGCACGGACCTCCTCAATTGACAATTTTATGCATTTTTGAAAAACGTCCGTCTTCATCCTTTACTAGTCCTGGATCATGATTTCATGTAAACTTCTCCACTCTTTCAACTTGATTCCATGAGGTGCCTTCCGAAATACAGTAGCACAGTAGAGTGCACTACCACTATTTTTTAGATTTTTATTGACTTTAATTGGATACACAATATCTACATGGATGCCTATCTGAATTTGGGCCGTATTTTAAAATATCAATCACCTCTTTTTTTCAGTCACCAGTTTTTAGGACATCCCTCACTAGTGAGTGGCGTCCTCATGTGTTTTCGATCTGGTTTTTTATTACTGCAGGGATTGTTAAAGGTTAGCAGTATTAAGGAATGGATTGGACGAGGAATTGAACAAAAGTTCGGAGTTCTGATTCTCTAACGAACTATGGTGTTTATGTCTAGTTTTAGTGAAGGCCTTAGAAAAGGGAGAACGAACACAATATTGATAAAGAGTGTAGTAATCGAATTCCACTTACACACAGTTTCTAGCTGATAAGTCTTTGTGTAGTAGTCGCTTTTTGTGTAGGTACAGCATACCACTGATGATTTGCAGCGCCATGTCGACAACTTCTTGAGTCGTCAGAGTGTGGGCTACACCTTCGGGAGAGAGCTTGCACTTCTGGAGGAACCTAAAGAAGCAAGTCAAGATAATTACATTTATATCGATTTTTTGTAAAAGGGTTCGGTATAAGGAACGACAGACTGACATATTTGAAGACTAGTTCAATTAGTCTGACAGGTTAGTACCTACTCAAATATTTGACGTTCGTAGGTACCAACCTGGATTATTATAAACGTAAATAATTTTTTAATTTTTTTTTTTTTTTAATAAAAAAAATTTGCAAAACAATTTAAAAGTTTGAAAAAATTTTCAAAAAAATTTAAAAATTTGAAAATTTTTTTAAACAGAATTTAAACATTTGAAAACATTTTCAACAAAATTTAAACTAAAAAACCGGTGTTATCGGCTGGTTCAGGACTTTTTTTGGTGACAAAACTTAGCTATTTTTCATGACATAATAATGCTGTTATACGTTTTTAGTTCTGTACATGTAGCCGAACTTAGTTCAGTTCATTACCTAGTAGTTAATTGTAAAACACAATTCGAGGTTGGACAATTTATTAAGAACAATGGTAACACTTCATAAACAAGTCGGCCAAGTGGGAGTTGCTCTTAGCAACAGTGTGCACTTAGCTTCCTCGTGTACAATAACTTGAAAAACAAAATCACGATCGTGTTCATGGTTGACAGTTTGGTCGTAACACGATCGTGAATTTCTTGTTCAAGTTTCTGAACACGAAGAAGAAAGAGAATTTCCTCCTCGTTAAACCGCGATGACATCAAAAGGTTACAATAATGACCTTTTAAGATTTGTGTAGCCCTGGTGAGGGTAAATCAGGAAAGGTGCTGTGTGATCTTCGATTGATACTCCCAAGATGGACAAGATGTTCTTGTGACTTAGGCCATACATCGCCATGCCTTCCTGAAGGAGGAGCGACACTTGAATAGACGATGCTTGGTCTGAAACAATCAAATTCACGCAAGGATTATGTCGATGCTCAAGAGTTTTCGATGGAAAATTAAATAGCGATTTTTCGAAGGATATTATTGGTCCGGAATTTTTTTAAAATTTTCTCCGTCGAAATCCGGGTAGATAGGTAGGGTGAAGGCACCATCTATCGTCAGGCATAAAGCCATATCAAATTTGTATCCTTCTATTTCGCTCATTTCTTCCTTATTTCACCACCAATCTTTCAACTTCGGGACTTTTTCGAATCGCCAGCAATCCAAGCTTCGAATATACCATCATTTTCCCAGAAAAAAACTATTGTGCTTTTAAAGCAATAAAACTCATTACGGCTTTTTCTTCAATTATCGTCAAGGGGAATCCAGTGTTCGTCAACGAATGCACCAGTTACTGTCAAGAGGAATCCTTGAATTTTCTTTAGAAATTGCACCAGTTATCGTCATCTTCAAATATAACGCAATTTCTGTTTGTATTTTTCAATCATGAAAATTTAGAAATGATTTGCTCAAACTAAGAGCAGTTGGGTGCTGAGATAATATTCACAATTTATTTGAAAAAAGGTTGCTATTCAACAACTTTTCACATGCGACGATAATTGAATAAAAACATAGTTTCATGGCCCCAGTCCTCGTCATCACCAAAAAACTCTTAAAACTCTCAATAAGAACGATACAAAGGCTTGAATACAAACTATGGAGTCTAAAGAAACTATTCAAATGAAAAGAAATGTGAAAATCGCTACTTGGGAGGGTAAAAAAAGGCTAGAAACTAGAGGCACCTCCTGTACAACACTGAAAGTGGAGGGCAGCTTTCAGGAATCCCAGGATTTCCTCTTATTACCAACTGAACATTGGCAACGCAGATCTGACTTTGTCGAGTATCGGAAACCAAAAATCTGCTCTTTCAAATGGCGCCAGCTTTGAAAGGTGGCGCCAAGCTCTTATTAGACGAGAACGAAATTGGAAGTGACGAACATTGGTTCCATATTTGCACCTGACGATAACTGGTGCCTGAACCCTAAGTACCATTTTGAATAGAATCCTGAAGTTTAACACTTTCATATTTTTTACAGTACCTACCTATCATTATATTGGTAAGTATGTATTTGACACTGAAGACGATATTTTCTTGTCCTTAAGAACGGTATAAAAATGAAAATTGTGCCAAAATTTGAATTTTATCAAATGCGAATTAGTTCCAAATTAAGAGAGAAGATTAAGTCAAAATTAAGATAAGCTGTTGAGCCAGCCATTTCAACGCACTCTTACTTTCCCAAGGATTAACATTCCGATTGGATTAGGCAAGAGTTAGGAGCTGAATTTGGGTGGATACAAGGTAGGCCCTACCGTTGATATCTCCGTTACAACCAAAATGCAGATACGTAACAGTATTGGCGTACTATGGAGAGCAGCACAAAAACAAAAAAGACTACTGAAAGTATTTTTCAGGTAAATAAAGCAGTATCTTCGATAAAAAGGAACAGGATTAATATTGTTATATTAAACTCAGCAAAAGTTCTTAGGAGAATACATAAATTTCTTGAGTACCTATCTTACCAGTCACTGTCTTCACCAGGACTTCTTCTTCTAGTCCATCTTCTTCGGTGTAGGAACCGCGGTAAACTCTTCCAAATGTACCTTCGAGAACGACGCTCTTCAACCGCACCCGACACCTGGAAGTCAGAAAAGTTAAATTAGTAACAGATTCGATCACATACGGTTCAGTTTTTAGAGATATTACTACTGATTAAAATGTGTCTTATGTCATTTCGATTCAGGACCGCTCATTTTTCCTGAGGGGGGTCTAGAATACCCGGAAAAAACCACTGAACAGTTTACATTTCTGATGCTTTGCTGAGGTTTTAACGTCAAATTTAAGGATTTTTAGTCCAAATCAACCTTCAATTTCAAATGGAGAAACCTTAAATTTGACATGGAAAACCTTATACTAAGTAGAAATTCCTCATATTTCGCATTTAAAATTTCAAAATGGAAAACGTTAATGGAAAAGCCATAGGTAGTTGACAATTTTCATTCAACTTCGTTTCCCCTCTCCGAGTGAATTCACCGAGACCATTTGGTACCATCTCGTAAAATAGACTTTAATTGAGCAGATGAACGATTCAATTTTGACTCTACCTTCATTTACAAGCGAGAGTCTGTTTTCATTAATTTACCAAGTCAAAAACCAATTAGTTCGAACTTTTAGAACTCCAAAACGGAAAAAACCGGGAATCTGAAAAACACGTTGTCACAAGGACATTTTGAAATAATTGGCTTTTTGTGATAAGCCCATTAGAGAACCCGGAAACACGAAATCTTTTCTATGTTACAACGTAAACGTTGACGAGAGATTCAGTTGTAATAAACTAACACAGAGGGTTTGATGGAATGGGGAATTATCGTGTATGAGAAAATCACATTTTTTCTGCCTTTGTATTGTTATTTGGAATAAAATAACACTGCCAATACAAAGAAAAAAATAGTTTGTCGTTCGGGTATGGAGAAAACTTGGAATGAAATCTCAGCTGTTTGAATAACAGGCTGAATTCCAAAGGCTCTTGAGGAACCCATTCCTACGTCACACTAAAAGAACTGAACCGAATAAGAATGCGCTGAGATTGCATTAAGGGCAGTGAAAATAAGAATAATTAATTAAAAATTTGTTAATATTACCTAATTAATAATTAATTAATTAACAATAAATAATTAATTATATATCGTTCATCTCTGCGTCCTTCACTCATTCCCCCAAATGATCAAATATAAACTGTTATTAATCCGAAAAAATTCAATCAATTTATTAATTTATTATGTAAATTCTATTCTCACTAATCAGGAGCCCAAGTAGTGATGGGCTTTGTGTTTCGTTTTGTTCGGTTGGCATCTTGGATGGAATTGGCCAATGACAGACGACACCCTTCTTAACGCCACTTTCCCGCCATGTTACAATAATAAATATTTCAATAAATTTTCTAAAATTACAGATAAACTATTTTGCCTAACGACTTCATTACTGTAGGGGTTGAGGGTGAGAAAATAAAAGGTGTGGCCTCTTCAGTTAGGTTGTCCGACTAGTTTCGCCTTGTAATTTGACCTCATCAGGGACTTTAATATTTCTATGGGGCGTGTGCCACAGGGTTTTTCTGAAAGTGGGTAACATCTGATGACTAGGATGCAGTAGGTGCTACATAAAACCAGGAGAGTACCGGCAGCTCCTTGAAATGTAGTATCTCTGGTGTTTGGGTAGATTTATTTTTACATCAGTTTCCAAATTTTCCCTGGATTTATAATATGATGGCATGATGCCACGAGTTCTTTATCTTGCAATTTTATTTTGTAGCACACTCCTTCGTACATGAACAATATTGTATAGGTAGATGAGGTAAGTACCACGGTTTTATGGTTCCTTGAAATGCTGCTTCTGAAGCTTTAATTGAGCTCGACAGGTTGAAATTCTAAAATCAATATGCAAATAGGTATGGTGCCAAGGAGAGGACGAGAAACCTTTATCTCCCCTTACAAGTATGTCAAGTACGGCACCACTCACCAATAGACTTCATTATTGTTTCTTTTGAACCATCATCTCTCAGAAAAAAAATTGATGATAATTCCCCATTTGTTCTAATTTGCCCCGCTGACCCTGTATTTTGAAAATTCAAATCCAAATATAAACTATTAATTAGTTTTGTTATTAGCAAATGATGCCATTTTGTTAACCTTTGGATGGTGAGTTGAGCTATGCGGTGATGAAGATCCGCGGGGTTGGAAGAGGGCAGCGATGTGGCGGTGCGTGGTCGAGAAGAAGCGCAGGACCCGGAGGACGAGCCTCCACAGCTGAGAACCGGCGCAGGCGCAAGAAACGGTCCGCCGCTGCTGCTGCTCCCCAATCTTGACTCCCTGATCAGGCTATAAGTACATTAAGGATGGTTCAGATCAAAACATGAAATTTTAAGGGTATATATGAACCGAATAGCAAAGTTACCAACTATTTTGGAGTATTGATGTGGTTTTTGGATAAGAGGAGGTCAAGTTCTACGCCGTGTTTTTTATTCACAATATACAGGGTGGTCCCAAACGTAACGGACTTAGTTTGATGTCTTATGGGAAATTTCACGCTGATCACGAATATACCAAATATTAAGGGTTCCTGAATAAATCTTGACCACTTTTTTCCCAAAAGAACCACTTTTTTTGAGTGTTTTTGGGCAAAAAAATTATCTAGAAAATCGAAAAACACTTCGAAATAAACGTTGTGGGAAATTAAATTCTGCGTTGAATGAGACCAACGCCAGCTCTCAAGATTGTACCAACGATTATTGGAGAATTGTAGAAGTTTTGATCTGTTGATAAACTGCTTGATAGGAGCAGGAAGGTAGGCAGGTAGTATGATCGTTGATCCGACCAGTTGTAATCGGCAATGAAATAAAGCAGGAACATTCAAGGGGCTGAAGTGAACACTGGGAATGTCATCAGTTTCAACTCAGTTTGCCGTAAAAATGCCTAGAGTGTACACCAACGAGGAGTACGCGGACATCCACCTAATGTATGGAATGGCCAATATGAACGCTAAGCTGGCTGCTAGGATGTAACACCTAGTAAGTAATACCTACAGTTTTTGAGTATCTCAAATAATGCTGTTTTCGAAGCTCCAATAAAAACATTAAAATCTACATTTTAGAATTCAATTTCCTACAACGTTTATTTCAAAGTGATTCAAGTGGTTATTTCAAGTGATTTTCGATTTTATAGATAATTTCCGTGTTTTTTGCCCAAAAACACTCAAAAAACGTCGAAAAAAGTGTTTTTTTTGGGAAAAAAGTGGTCGATTTATGTGGTATATTCGTGATCAGCGTGAAATTTCCCATAAGACCTCAAACTAAGTCCGTTACGTTTGGGACCACCCTGTATATTTCAGACGTAACGCCATCATCAGGTTGACAGTTTTCTTACCACCTTGACAGTTTTTTTGCAAATCAAGCTTGTCAGTTTCAGTTCATATAGACAAAGTTCGAACTATACTCAAATTTGGTTGGAAGGTGGTTATGAAAGTTTTTCGAGTTTGAGGAGTAACACCTGATGATGGCGTTACAAGCGCGTAGAACTAAAGTACACTCCCCTTCTCCAAAGACCAAATCAAGATGGAGGTCTACGAATTGGCCACAAAAAGACCCCACAAAATTCATATTTGGAGTATGTATAAAGTAGGTACAAGTTTCGAGAAATTTGATTTTTTACAGAAAATCGCCAGTAACTGAAATACATTCTTCGGAAATCACACCAGCCCTACCAACCTCTACTGACTCTGTCAGTTGGAAACGGCAAAGAACCGATGGGAAGTTGGATTACACAGGTACCCATAGATTTATTCGACGTAGACAGGCTAGGTAGGAAGACATAGAACGAGACCTTTGGAGCGTTCCTAATCAGGCCAAAGTTTTATGCTACAAGGCTACCAGCGTATGAATACAAAAATTGTATCTACCACTCATCGTACAAGGTCCCTATAATGGTACCCATGGTACCTATAAAGTAAATATAATGGTAGTAGCAATACCATTCGCAGCACCCTCCGGCAAGATGATCGTTCATAGTCAATACAACTGATGTTTTGAAGTGAGTATAACGAACATACCTGGCGTTATGCATGCCAGACTTGTTGGTCCGGAGATAACATGCGAGAAGAGCGATTGCCAGGAGTGTAGCCAAAGCACAAGCCGAGCTGATCGCCACGTAAACAGCAGCGGGAGCTTCGTCTTCGCGACCGTTCGGCGATACTATGCCTTGCCGCAGAGTTCCACCAGGACCAGCGGATCCATTGCCTGAAAAAATTGCATTATTAAAAAAAAAAAATCATGCTAAATTTTAATATTTTTACTTGAAGGAATATTTGGGCACCAATATACCCATTACGATAATTTTTTGTCTGTTTTAACACAGTAGTTGGTTCATGACTCTTAGTCGATCTTAAAAAAATGAGCTAAGTGAGACATGTTTTATTTATTCCAAATTGATTAAATTTCAGTGAGAGCCAAAAAAGGGTTAGGTGAGGCTGACCCCATCTAGTCAGCAGGGAGAGAAAACCTCAGCACCCTCTTCTAATGTCAAATTCTCTAGGGTATTGTAAGATCCTGAATCTGAGGTCAAAACCGGATATGCCGGCCTATGAGCATTACATTTCATTATTCCATCATACATCTACCATATCCTAGGTATGGTATGTATGGGTAAATAGATTGAAAAGAGTTTTCCCCAGACTTTCAGTGAAGATTTTGTCATGTTTGTGATGCATCGAGGGTTCGAGTTACCATGGATGACCATGAACCATTGTAGATTTTTCATGATTCCAACTCACTCTGCGGGAAATGGTGACGTGACCCAAGCAAACAGATCTTTCGCCTCTTGAAGTTCAGTCGCGTGACGTTGTTGGTCGCTCGGTTGAGAGTGACGTTGATGGAGATGACGACGTCCACTTCAGCGCTGACTTCTCCCGAACAAGGCAGAGCGATAGAAAAGGTCTGCGGCGCCGTCGGCACCATCCCGGAACTGCTGATGTTCAAAAAGGCTGGCGCCATGGCGTCCGGCGACGTGTGATCCACCTGAATCGTGTATGGTAGCTGCAAAAAAAGTGTAGGGTCAAATGGAGTAGTGAAAACAAAATTTCGAGCTTTTGAGCAGACGTTTAACGTATACTAAACGGTACATATAACTTTTCAAAAGAAAAATCCAAAAATTATCGAAATAAGTCGAAGCAAAGAAACTGTCGTATTTTTTAGCTATCGCACAATACGATTCGTCAAAAAAATATGGTACAACACAAAGTGCTACATCTTTGGGCTGAAAACAACCTCGCCAGGTCTATGTTGTTGCCTAATCCTAGAGGAATACCCCAACTCGCCGCAGGTTACCTGAGCTCATTCGCTCATGTTTCCTCAGGAGGTGGAAGTTTATTCTCCTGAACTATCGTTCTCCCAGCCGATTCCGTATAAAAATATCATTGTACTCGAATTCTCGACTTTCACTTCAGTACCTCTCACAACAGTAATTGTACCTAATTACAATAATTTAAGTAATAAAAAATATTCGAGAGCATGTTGAAGTTTCTAGTAGTAGTTTGTCCTCCAACATGGGTTTGTTTTTTCACCTAAAGTAATTATTGTTGATTTCAAAATATCGATGCACAATGCCATACTTACGAACTTTTCTGTTCTAAGAGTGAACAGGAGGCCTGTTAGAAGCATCCATCCACAAAAAATTTGTCACATTTCGAGTTTTGACACTTTAGGGGAAAATCCGCGATATGTTCTGAGTAAATATATTTATGCTGCTTTTTGAATTGATTAAATTACAATATTTTCAATAGGTACATTTGTATAGCAAGAGTGATCTCCTTGGCTTTCCCGCAAGTGTCGGCCAAGGTTTGTGACCTGAAAAATTGCCTGTGGCGGGTCGGGATGTCTTTTAATCCGGAATATCGTCTTGGACGTTGGCCTGGAGCATTTGGGGCATTGAGGAGTGAAAATAATAAATTGCGAAAGCCTACCTAGCAATAACGGTGTATTAGGTAATAAGTTATAAGAGGCCTTTTAACAATATCCATAACAACGGGGTCTTCGTCTTCTACATAATTTAGGAGAACGTATTTATCTTAGTAAAGTCAGAAAGAAAACCATCCCATTAAGTCGGTAGCTAGGATATAATATTTTGTATAATTTGAGAGAGGACAGAGGTTAAACGGTAGCAAATGGCAAGGATGGTTTATTGACTAAGCAATTAAGGAAGGGAGACCCTGTATTAGGCCATTCCATTAGAACCATATGTCATTTGTAATTCCCGCTTGAGATCCTCCGCTACGTATTTTAAAAATTTAAGGAGAAAAAAGGTTAATTGACACAACAAGATCGTTACAATTTTCCATTCAGAGGGATATGGATGACATGGGATTCATAGGTGTGCACGAAAGAAACCTAACAAGGTCCAGCTATGCGAATTCCATACTGCACATTGGATGAAAACACGTCTCAGAAACAAGACGACTGATTGCTATTGGATGAGTTCTGCGGAACAACAATCAGATCATGAAACATCATGATCATTATTTAGGTATTGACCTCAGTGTCGAATATCTAACCTACAACATTCGAGCGTTCTTGAGACAAAAAGGAAGTTAGGTAGGTACCTGAACACCTGACTCAGGCGTAAGTCTTGCTTGGGTGACCATGAAACTACAGGCTCCAGCTATTTTCTGGGTGGGGATCGTAAAATAGAATCAGTTCTCAAAAAGCCTGACAGAACCGAGAACGGACGAGCGAGGGAATGATGGGAAATAACTGGCAAGCCGAGCTATAAAAATCAATAACGCCATAACCCCTGACACTCGGTGAAGATAGCTGGAAAAGCAAAGGAGTCCGCGTTGAGCACAAAAATCCGATTCGGCTTACTGAGTTAAGAAACGGGGCGGTAAAATATGATTTATCTATCGGCCGAGGTCTGGGCTGATGGCAGAACCTCATTGTTTGCAAATCACGTTGAACGCTGACAATGGGGGGAGGAACCAATCAGGCGAGCACCAGTAATTGGTTTTTTATAATGAACGAGAAGTTAACATGTTGCGGCTTTTTGAGCTGCGAGGGTAATCTTTACAAAATACACCAACAGATCCAAGGTCGGTTTTTGAGTGAATTTCCAGAGGCTGAGCCACGTTGGAATTTACTTACCACCCCAGAATAACGTAATTTTATAACTTGAAATAAATAATAATAAAATAAATATAATAAAATATTCTAAATTGGATTATTATTGGATGCGGATTGCGTGATTCAAGTCCTACCCTAATCTCTAATGCTTGTTTATACATTTTTAAACTTGCACCAAAGTGATCTTTGGTGTAGACACATAAAAATATTTTCCAATGGATATCTCTTCTGACCTCAACAATCCATACAGTCAGGGCCCAGGAGGCGGATAGGAAGGATGAATCCATCCTCCTCGATGAAACATAATAATATACCTATCAACGCCTACAAAAAATTTTCCATATTAAAATAATGTGTTTTACGGACATTTTTAAGAGCCCAAACAGGCTAAAAACGTCATTTTAAACACCCGATTTGTTTGAAACTATTTTCCGGGGGAGGGCCCATTTCCATGCTCCCCAATTGAAAATCCTGGGTGCGCCCCTACTCTATATGTCCAGAATGGATGAGGCTGTGATTTCGTTCTACTACTCATGGATTAGGACAATATGACTTCATGTAAAACTCCTTCACTCATTCATCGGAAGTTTTATTGGCACCGTAAGGTTTTCAAGGGTACTGAATCAGATCTTGGGGTTCAAAATGCAAAATTCCGACTCATGCAAGTTCCCCATTGGAAGCAAAACATTTACATTAAAGCCTATCTGAATTTGGGCTGGATTTAATAGCAGTCACCTCCTTTGTAAGCACTTCGGTTTTTTAAAAGCATAAATAGTATTATTTATTGATTCTATCCTTCTTTGAGTGAATGTAATAGAACATTCTTTAGCCTGGGTGCTTAGCATCGAAACAAAATATTTATTAGTTGTTATATCCACGAAATGGAAGAAGATATTTTATGAGAACTATAGTAATTATTACCAACTTGATCCTAACCATCCATCCTGGCTGATGAAAATGCTGTTCATCCAATTTGGAGCTCTATTGAATAGGTACAAACGATTTGGAGTGATACCCAATATCAATCAGGAGTAGTAACACTATTTTTGTGTGCAGGGAATCGAAGAGAGTACGGAGTTGGAGAAATCTATGAGTGCAGGTGGATGTTGCGTGCTCTGAGAGGAAAAATTATGAAGAAAATAAACGACCTACACCCAAAGATCGGTCTGGTACGGAGAAATGTTTGGATAAAGGATGGAATCAAAAGGCATACTAAAAAAAGCAGCTTGGTTAAAACACGGTGGCTGACAAACAGCTCGTGGTGTGGTTCTCTCAGGTCTCAATAGGAATCGTCCAAGACAAACACTTGAAAAATTTCCGCTCGGTCATCCAAGTCGTGGGCTCTCGAAATCGTGCTTCATCATTCCAGAGGAAAGAGTTCTTTGAAAAGGCAGTGAAAAGCAGTCCTCGAAGGTGTGGGTGTTGTTTTACTTTTTCCGAGATGCCGGCTTTTGACCTCTGAAAGAGGTTTGAGAAACTAACAAGTCTGTAGCGAGCAAGAAGAGCAGATATTTTCTTTGACTATGATTATAAATAGAGATGATGGTGCAAAGAAATGATGAAGCTGTTTGAAGTCGAATGGATCCTAATTGAGAGATGTACTGATCGATTCGCAAGTCACTTGTACATCGAAAGGATTACCTATATGAGATACCGAAGAATAGTCATGGTCTACAATAATTTCTGTCAGAAAGTGTAAGCAGGTACACTGAAGACAATAATGAACATCTTTACTTGCTAATGTGAGGCATTTTGGTTAGCTTGATGATTGAACCATGCGAATGGGTTCCAGCACCGTAGCTTCGGGAGAGGAAACATGTCTAATCCCGCTAGATCTCTGGTCAAGAAGTGAGAAAAAAAGAAAGTTGAAAGCCATCAGTTGAAGGATTTTGGCAACGGGAGCTCAACCATCTACAGCTCACGAGTCAATAATGATTAATCTGAGTACACAGGATTCTATTTGCTAAAGATAACGGAGCAAGAGATGTTGGCAGGCTTTGTCAGACGTTTACTGACAGCTGTCTGGTTGGAACCAGAGTTTCATTTACATAGGGAAACACGGAACTCCGGTTATCTGTTAGCGTGTTAGCTCGCATCAAACATGGCTCCTCTTGCGAGTCGGCGCTGATAAGACTGATAGCTGCACCCGTGGAGGAACAGATTTGAATTAAACTGGTGAGTAGCTCTGACACGGGTGAATTAGGGGGGGGGG
>JAEMON010000002.1:38639988-38670269 GCA_030264115.1 Lygus lineolaris | reverse complement strand
GAATATGGGCTCAGTCTATACCGTGTCCAATTGAATGAGTTGCTCAAAAAACAACATCTTGGATTATGGGATGTGATATGAAACCAATTATGATTTCAATACAACATAAAACAAAATGTTGTTTCAATTGTTAATCAACAGTGGAAGGAATGTTTGGAGCACATAAGTTATGTAAAACAGTGTTCATGAAATGAAAATTGTTCACCATGACGGTAAGTAGGGTGCGGATCGATATGTATCTCAAATACAAGTAGGTAGCAGCTAGAATGAAAATATTCAAGGAAGTATTTTCATTATCCCAACCAAAAAAGTTTCAAAGAGTGTCTGCGGTGTCTTTATTAAGAGTGTAGTTGAGATTTCTTCATACAAATCAACCTTACTCATTACAAAGTCATCAAGAGACAGTAAGTAATCCTCCGCAGGACATCACAGTAATCGCTCTCTTTTTTCTCGGAAGAGAAATATTTCAATTACCCAACCTCCATCGAGGAAACAGCACAGACAGAAACCGAGCAAGCAGGAGAGCCACAATCCCATCAGGAATGCTAATCCGCGGATTATACTCTAGCTAACAACTCCCTAGCCGTTCCGCCACTCATGAATATAAGTACAGGTAACAATACAGAGCTAGTGAACTTTAATATTGTAACCTACATACGAGTCTCATAGTATCATGCTTTAGATTCAGAAGTTTCTATCAGCGCAGTTGCTTAGAAAACTGTTGCAATTGAAAGAGCTAATAAACTAATAAATCGAGATAGTCGTCTGCTTCATGGGCCACATAAATATATCAGCCTCACCCTGCATTTTCAGCCTTCAGCTATTTCGATGCTATGAAAATAAATTACAACATTGAATAACCTGATGTCATTCTGGCAACACGAATCAAGCATCACCTAAAGCCAGCACCAAACTTTGTGCACAAAATTCAAAATGTACCTACTTACTTGAATAACATTAAACAAATAAACCATTCTGTACTATTTATAGGCATGCATTTTGATGGTCGATCTTAAAAAGTCTAGTCGATGACAACTCCATTTTCGTGTAATTGTCCTAAAATCATTAACTGTATCGTAAATCATTTACTACGCACCTTCCTAATGCAGTTGATAACTGAAAATTGCAACTACACCACTCTGATTAGCAGCGTTTAAACTCACAAAAACTTCACAAGAATCTCTAGAGATTGAATAAACTAGTGAACAAGGTATTATTATATAGAACAAAATTCAATGAATTTAATACACTTACTGGACGGCCGGCCAAGCTTTGCCACGTGAAATGTAGCTCTTTCATGACTGCTGGGACGGGGACCACGAAGTTGAGAGCGTACTCGTTGAGCATGCCATTCCTGACGTAGTACAACTCAGCGGACAGACCTGTGAACACCAAGAGCTGTAATTAGAGATCATTGCAGATTCTTATTAAAAACGCCCTAACAGTCGGGTGGACAGTATGGAACATTCGAGTAGAGTAACTTGGACGTATACGATTCGTTGGTAGGTACCTGTGTTCAAATTAATGGGGAATCATCAAAAGATCAATCTCCAACCAGCTCCAAATTTGGGGAAACTACAAATCTTATAATATATTATGGTTGTGAGGAATTGGGGTTTGATGCGCATGTGCAGTACTAGCAAATTCGCAGGGTTCCAGAAAACTTCATCAAAATCAGACAAATTATTAAGAAGTTCCACCAGAGCCAAAAAAAATTATGTTCGAGCATGCGAGTTGGCAATTACTGTTAATCAATCAATATGTCAGTCAAGCACTTACCTACTGTTAGTCCATTACTGCAATTACGCGATATAATTCATATGCAATCACCTAGAGGTTGAGTATCAAATTCATAGGGATCTGGCTAGATGCTAACCCAATAAATCCCTGACAAATTCGTCAGAATCGGACAAACAGTTTTGGAGTTATGCGGGAGACAAGGAATTGATCGCAGATTCAAACATTGTTCAGGAACTTTTGAAATGTAAAATGCAAGTGAAAACTTTGATTTTGGAGGGCAATTTTCTTATCTAAATCCGGTTGTGAGGAAGCAAAAACTCGATCAGAAACATATTGAATTTCCTCCAATAATTTCGTAATATTTTCAAATCTTAATGAATAAATTTAAGTAGCTATCGTAGAATGACAGAGGCAAATAACCATCACTCTTTCAACGGATTATGTTAATGCGAGAATGCCGTCAACTAAAAATTAAAAAAAATACACAGTTTTTAAGTCTCAAGTTGGAACGGTGATGCGAAATCAAGTACAAACAACCTCGGAGTGAAAAATGAAGGCAACTCATGTAAATGAAGAAAGAGATAATCCTTATGAGAGAGGCATGCATCATCGCTAAGTGGCGCGATAGCGTCACTCTCGGGCCATTTTTCCAGTAAAAATAAACGCGCACTTGTGGGCGGAAAGGCGAGATGGAAGTCGAAATCCGAGCGAGGCAGAATAAATATTTTTCTTTTCTCTTCCTTAGCTGGGAGAAAAAAGGAAAATACTGGAAAAAAATGCTGTGGAGGAAAATGCTGGAAGGGTGGGAATAAAGTTGCTTCAGAGGGGTAATACAAACGATGTCGCATTTCCACGCCATTGTGGAACTAGCGTTGCAGGACGAAGTCCCTTCTTCATGCAACGCTGGTAACTTACCGGATTGGTAAATAGCTGCGAGAGAAGCAAAAATAATGTTTGAAACATGAGATGAAGATATAACTTGAATTGTTCATTGAGAAGTATTCAACTGGTATTGGTGATGTAAAACTTTCCCATATTAGAAAACGAATCAGTATATTTATTCCGTATTTGCACGAATGTTTTGGGGGATCTTGAGGGTTGGTCCGAATTGAGAAAACTCCTTTACGCCGACGTTATTGTTCATCTTCAGGGCTTAGGGAATTGAGTGTAGAAACATCTCATATCACACATTACTTGGGCATGGAGCTACCCAGAAATACAGAGAGATAATGTTTCTACACTCAATTCCCTAAGCCCTGAAGATGAACAATAAATTGTTTGAAACGTCGGCGTATAGGAGTTTTCTCAATTCGGACCAACCCTCAAGATCCCCCAAAACATAGTTTAATTTGAAGTGGTCGAGATTATCATACATTGGTATTGCACGAATGTTTTTACGTAGTAGTATATCGTAGTAGTATAATGAGCTCTAATTGTGCCTAAGCTTCGGGTTGACCCATCATGGAGACAGATCCACGGTTTGACCAAGACCACCCATTCATTATTATAGATATTACATAGGGTAAATTTATCAGCCAACTTTCTCTTATTTGAGGGCAGCATAAGGATTTTCAGGATTCGTGTGATATTCTCCGCAGTGGTCGACCACGGATGTATAAAAAATACGTCCTTTACCGACCAAATTTTTCCCCAATTGGATCTGCTCAACCCTTGATTCTCCGCAGCTTTCAAATCATGTCTGGAATGGCATTGGTCCCGAACCAACTCCTCAAATGGTGAGTTGTCAGGTTTGGCATTCTTAGGTGAGTGGTAAGAGCGCAGTTGGTATAGGGTTGGGCGACCAAATAGAACACAAAACTGACTCACGTTGGAAATAACCGAATCATTTGTAGGAAATTGACCGAAACCTAAGTGCAAATTTCGTCTGGTGAAATGAGGATGGTGTACCTTGGATGCATTCGTGACCTGGAATGAATCAACTACACCTAAGGAAATACCTATTACCCACTTACCAGCTGAGCAATACAACAACAAAATAATAAGGGCAGCTGTAGTGCCTATGAATCGTCGCCAGTAACCCGGGATTCAGCCCTTGAATGACCTGAATTCGAATATTTTTGCAAAATGTCCAAAATATGAATTTTAAATTTGAATTCAAATTGACATACTTACTAACTTCCAAACATTATAAATTATTTAAAATAATCGTGGCTCTTGAGGTAATCAATCACTGATATGTGAAATATGCAAATGCATATCTCTATATGTTTGAACAGTCAAGATAACTATTTGATTTCCAAGTGAGCGAGAAATGGCAAAAGATCTTCTGTTCTACATTAACCACTTCATGTGGTGAATATGATAATCAGACAAATTTATAGCTCGATTACAGCAACGGAAAATCTAAACTTGATCGGATGCTCACAAGTGGCCTTGAACGGGGCCCTACGGCAAGCAGGTTCTATTGCCTTGAAGCACTCTCAAACCGTCCAAAGCCCCTCGTTACACCCTTGTTAAGCTCGCCAACTCTTAAATTACACAAAAGCTAAAAGAAAACAGACTCTTTTTCACCGCCGCCGGTGGTCTAAAGAAAACTTCAGACGCTGAGGATTGGTCGAAAGCCACTCCATAACCCTCAAAGGTAAAATACATAACTCTCGTGAAAACCAAGACATGAAGCGTCTGCCTTGAACAAACAAAACTCCAGGCTGTAAGTAATAAGGAAGGGTCAAACCGGTTGTAGCGGCCAGTTGTAAAAATGGACTGAAAAATTATTTGGTCGAAGTTTTACGAGCAATTAACGACGAAATTTTTCAAGAGAAACTACGTCTCACAAAAGAAAAATGATGAGTTGGACAAGCAATTAGTAGGAGGTTAGCCCTTGCAATAATTTCTCTGAACCTTCGAGGATGATCTAGACAAGGTAGTTAGCAGTCAATTTCAGAATTTTTTATGTCGAGCAAAGACAAGTGCTACATAGAGATGGTTCTCCAGCATAGAAAACTTAGGTACTCAAAGTAATAGCGGTCGTAGAGCGGATGGCACTACAGAGAAGAACTTTTCCTCATGGGGCAAAGAAGCAGTCATTGGAACAGGACAAATGGCTTTGAATTCGAAGCAGTCGTTCGTGAAGGAAGACCAGGTAGCAGCAGCTAGGAAAATTGTTCGGTGAACATGTTAAAGGTTGAACAAGAATGACTGACGCCAGTTATGGTAATTAATAATCCAATTAGGCCAATTATACGTTGCAAAGACCCGAGATATCGTACAAGGGTGACGGAAGACTGGTCGCGAACCCAAGCCAAGAGTGTGTTATGCATACGAATGAATCAGGCAGACGAGTTGGGAATGCTCCCACGTCCATCATTTTCAGCACGTTGATGATGAAGCCTCATTAAAAAAAATGAAGCATAACGCTGATGTTGAATGACTGATGAAGTACCTACTATAATTTGCATAGGTGCAATGGGCTTGCGGATGACCGCACAATCTAATCTGCAATATGAGTTAAGTTTGGTTGTTTGCATAAAGATTTTGCCAGGTGATAAAAACTTAATGATTTGTTAAATGTTCCACCATCGCCTACCGCAGCTTTGGCCAAGTCTTTGAATATTAAAAGCACTTCCTGGACTTCAACAGAATGAACGTGTGTCGTGAACATGTCATCCATAATTTGAAAGAGGGAAGCTCGGATTGTTTAGACCTATATGATCCAAGATTTTGGTTTGTGACCGTAAAACGCTTCTAATAGGAGGGAGGAAACTAAACATTTCTGCAACATAGAAGCAGTGAAGACCAGACATGTACGGAGAAGTTGTTCTGTCAAGAAAATCACAACTGCGTCCAGATTAGATGGTGAAATCAGTGGAATGCAGGATCACGGTTATAATATAATTATTGAGTAGGTAGGTCCTTTGAGACTCTCAAGTGAATGAGTGAGTAAACCAGTCGAGTCCGTAGTAAAAGGGTGAGAAAAAAGATGAAAGGGACCGAAAAACTCAGGGGCGACATGCCGTGAAACGCGGAAATAGCTCCTTTTCATCCGCCAGCGCCGCCCGCCGCGCTGCAATCGTTTTCCCCAAAACCTGCTCTGATATCGAAAAGCGCGCCGACCCGTCGGAAACTGCTTTTCAGAGAGGAAAAACAAAAAATACTTCTAAAAAAAGTCGGAGAGATACAACAGTCGAAACTAGGGATGTGGTAGAAATCGGAAATGGGGCTGCGGTGTTCCTTCTTGTCAATCATAGAGCAGGAACTCCGGGGACGATCAGAAGAGTCGCCGATGCGTTACTGTTTCTCATCCGCCAATCACAGCGGTAGATTCTTTGTCGCCTCAATGGTGGCTTGAGCTGAAGCAACAAAACTGAGACCGCTGCGTCCATCTTTCTACTACTATTATACTAATATAGGTCTGTCTGTTTGTCCGTTTGCTCAAGTGGCTACACCTAAATAGATCTTCCTTAAGAACACATACAATTCAATAGTTTCGTTATAAAAAACAACACACACAGGTTACCTATCTATGTGTGGACATTCTGGCCGATCTAATTTTGTGTCATGTATTCCGATGAACCAATTCGATTTTCGATTTTACTCCTTGTTTGCTTATACTCAGTCATGCTTTTCATTTGCTAGTATGCCATGTATCAACATAAACCTATACCAACATATTTCAGGATTTTCACCACCGTTTCCGCTAGTGGAGCATGTCAGAAGTAATGAACCGAAACTTGAACGCAGAGCTGTATGACTGTGACGGATATGATAATCATGATTGATTAGAAAGTGTATTAGGATGCTTCAAGCTTCAGTAGAATGATGTTTGATCAGAGGGGAAACTTCGAGTTTCTCAAACATTACCACTTGGGATTCAAATTTCATTCCAAAGAGAACTACTTATAATCATAAATTATTTAGCGTACAGGTAATTATTCAAATTCCAGGATCTGAGCAGGCTTCTATTGACCGATCGACTCAGTTTTTGGGTTTATATTAGTCAAAGATAGAATACAATATTACAAACCGAAGGGGAGGTTAACGAAAAAATAAACCCACATACAAAATGCAAGATTTTTACAAATAGCATTGTTCTTTTGTTTTATTTTACAAAAGATACGAAAAAGCCCCACAAGGGGATTTCCTCCCCCATCTATTTAGAACAGGGCTAACTAAAAAATATTTACAACTCTTATCCCATTGGCGTTGCCTTTCATAACACAGACAACTTATAGATATCAAATCGAAAAATTCCTAATTTTCACAGTATTTCTTATAAGCACCTCTCGATTGTTTTCCAGCCCAACACTTTCTTTATTTTCCAACCCCTTTTCTTAAACCAATAAGCCTACCTCTTCTTTTAGTGCTCCATAAACTCTTCTGATCCTGGGAAGCTCGAGTCATAACTCATAATATTCTGTCCTTCCGTTCTTGTGCCCTTTCCATGTACGGTTCCGTGATCAAAGGTAGTGGGTGGGTACCACTTTATTTGGGGTTTTCCTACATAGCAAAAAATACTTCCTAATAATATGCGAAGTGTATTTATGTATCTGGATATTCATTATTGGCTACCATAAAGTGCACATTAGTAGATACGATAATTACAATCGACTTGATCAGGTTTGAATTTAAAACGATAATGAAACTTCAGTCGGTAAATGCAATATTCCAAGGCCGCAGCAGGCTGAAATTAAAGCAATACATTATCTTCGTACTTATAGTTTTCAATTTTTCGCTACGCATTGCGTTGTTTGGTTCAATATGGTATTGGAATTGTAACTACTGAATAAAAGAATTATAATTGTGAAATAAACTTTATAATTTACCACCTTCCATGAACCTAAAATGGGCGAACTCAAAATTATATATGTATGGTTATATGCAAACCTTCATTGTGTAGGTACGTCTAATTTTGAACACATAACACGAAACAAATCACGAAATTTAAATGAGATGCCACAACATAGTTCCCTTTGTGCTGGAAAGCTACCCCACAGAACACTAGGCGCCTTGCTGACACGTGCCGTCACCCTACTGAAGTGAAAGAGCCGCAGGGCACTTTGATGGATTTGCAGGGAAACTGGTTTACAATTTAATTCGCCCGTTCAGATCAATCGGGATATTTACTTTGCCGGTAGATGGATCTCTGATGCCTCTGAATCGTTCCAGGAGCGGTCAATCCTTTACAACTTCCGTAAACAACTACAATTCTGCTCCAATCGTCAAATGACCGCTCTCATCAAAGTTCACAGAGCATTCAGTCTGTATCAGCCCTTGGGGCTCATATTTCCCCACCAACTCCGGCTTTGTGTGACCAAAGAATATTATTTACCGAGTTGAACACATTACAAGACTCGGAGAATCTAGTTTTAACACTAGGACTGCAATCTTTTCTAAAACCTGAAGAGAACATACAGGAGGCCTTGGTACGAGACTTGGAAGATAATTGGAGACTTGGGATCTCAAAATTTATCAAGAGCTTTAAAACATTTGTGACAACAAAACTGACAATAATCTTTTTTGCATTGGACTTTTCAAATTAATATAATCTGCCATGGTGGAGCCAAAACCAGCTGCATACCATACATCGTAGTTTTCCCCTCCACCACTCTTCAAGAAAGGTATGGCGAATGTGACGGGTTGGAACCCTTCGGAATTAGTGAAAGATTATCAGTTTAGCTCAGAGGAGATGCCCTGATCATCCTGATTGCCGTATACCAGTAGAAATGACATGGTAAATCCCTTTTTCCGTCACAAATCTCATAATAATCAGCAAAATGTTCGGCTGACGAATTGGCCTAGGTCCTTCCCTCAGTCAAAATTTCGCGACTCACCATCCTATGGACGGATTTTTTTAAATTCTGTTTTGATATTTAACGTAATGTTGGAGTATTAATAAAAACCCCATAATAACTATGAAATTTTAAATGCAACGGCCTGCAACACAGAATATCACATTTAGTTTCAAAAGTGTGTTTTCGAAAATAATAAACCAAATGCCAATGGAAATTAACAAACAACTGCAAATACACGCACTTTTGTGTTCTTGCCTAATGGCAAGTCTAGAATGGATAACAAAATATTTTCTGAGTTAGTTATAGGTAGGGTTTAGTACTTTCGGGTTTATTAACCAACAAGTAGGTATGAACGAAAAAACCTGAGAGGGGAGGGATTCAGAATTTTAATAAAACACGTGAAGTTAATTTTAACGAGTGATTTTATGTCGTGCGAATGTTGAATAATTAATATAAACTCCATAATAACTATGGAATGCCTGAGTAATTTTTTTCATAATTTACCTCTGATTCTCTTGATTCACTCGGAAACAACCTCGATCATTTAAATACCGTATGTACCAATTACACGGAAAGTATCAAACATGAAAAGGGCCGTAGGTTAGAATGAAGTAATAAAAACAACCGTTAAACTAACACGGGGAAATTATTTCAGGGTCTGCGCATATGTGAGTACGTTGACGTAAAACAATATAATGATTTCATTCTCGTTTAATTTCGGAACAAGAAACTTTTACTGGTACTCCGATATACGCAGAACTGGCGAGTAGTACAAAATTCTCGCGCAGTTTAAAACCCGTATTTACGGCCCGTGGTCTAATTACCCTCACTTTTCTCTTGACCACCTGCAACTTATTACGACTGATATTATTTCGACGAGCTCTGAGCTTCGGCCTCACACCGAGCGAGATTTACCGCAGAGCAGAGCGTCGTTTCTAACCAATTGGCGCCCTCGTTTTCTTAGAGCGCGTGGGCGACAATCTCGTAAAATATTGAAAGCAATTAGAGCTCGCTGGAGTAGGGCAATTAATTCGTTCCATTATAAGTTTGCGAGCTAGTGATTTAAAAACCTCGGGACTCGGAAGTATTATTCATTTTTGATATTGCGAAAACTTAAGCTTGTAATTTATTTTTGTGGCACCCTTGCTCCAATGGATAACTGCTAATCGTTCATGATTATGATTAGGTTATCTACTAGATTGTACCAGTAACTCCATAAGCGCTGCTCGACAGGAGAGCGAAAGAACTAGTAGGTACGCAAAGGTACGGAAACAGGTTGGTACGAAGTTGGTACACAGTTAGATACATAAACAATTGGGTTTTCTACGGGATTGTACTAGTAACTCCCTCGATAAGTTTTACTTCACAGGAGAGCTAAACTAGTTACAACAAAGTGAGTACTATTACAGCTCGGCAGCTTTGCTAGTATCCGTTTCCTGGCACCCTCTACGTGGGAAAAATCGGAAACTGTGACTGAGACGACTTTTATGAGCTGATTCTCGATTCGTGGTAGAAGGGAAAATTTGTTGTGAAGTTGGTCTCCATTTTGAATTTGTTTCCAATATTTTTCTTTGTACTTTCACTTTGCATTGCTGAGTTGTCCATTTCGATTTTCATCAGTTTTTTCAAAACTAAACTTGTTTTCAGTTAAAACGTGTAATGTAAATGTTTGTGATAAATCGTTTGTTTACTTACTGAAATGAGCGGAATCAGACGATAGAAAACTTTCCCCGGTGTGCCGCCAAATTGGAAAAATTGGAATTTTATAAAAGAGGGAAATTTTGAGCTAATAATAACAGATATCCAGTTCCAAACCCACCAGATGAATGCGCTGAGCTCGGATTCTATCAAAGCAGAAGAGCTATAGTCAGACGTCTGGATGGGGTAGGTAAGGCAGGCACTGCCTAGCCTGTATGTTTGGCCGCATTTTTCAAGAATTTTAATTCAAAAGGCAGAAAATTGTTTGGACTGATATTTATATTTATATATTAATTTATACAATCTCATTTTACGTTCATCAAATATTTCAGCAACATAAGTGAGAGTGAATAGACCAGATTATAGAGATTTTCACATGTGGATAATTTATTTTGAAATTTTTGCTGTCTTTACTTTGGCACATAACCGAGAAAAACGTCACGAATAAGGAGCGACAATTTTTAGAGTATAACGAAATTATTTTATAACGAATTTTACTTACAACCAAGCATTTCTAGGGAGATTATATCTTCCTCATTTGTCAACCCAAGAAAATCGTTCACCACTCGTTGGAAACGTCTCAATTTATACAGTATTTGTCTCGTAGTTGCATTTTCATTTATATGCGCTTTATCGAGTTGTAGGCCAAGTTATAAATGGGTGTAAAAAGCAAGGTAATTTGTGTCAAACGTGGTATATTATATTCATTTAGTTTTATGAAAAGATTCACGGTAAATTTAATAAATTATTACAAGCTTACAACAAAGTATCAAGCTCTCTTGTTTTGAAGGTAGATGTAGGTACCTCCTATTCAAACTAACCATCACTTTGCCTATTCTTTGGCTTCCTGTGCCTGCCCAACAGCGACCAACCGAAGCCGCCAACTGGTAGGTACTAGTTCCAAGGACGACACATCGTCTATCATGTAGCTCAATAAGTATGGTTGATCTACGAGTACATCCACTGCCTCCATGTTGATTAAAATACTTGAAAGTAAAATGTTGTAAATATTTTATTAATAAAACACTGGTGCGAGCCTTCACACTACTTTCCTCACCCGTAAAAACATGAAAAATGGCTATTCTGGCCCCAAGCCAGAGTCCAGTAAAGGTAGGGCAGATGGCGTTTGGCCTTGTTCTACTCAACTATTATTTACTGCCATGATTGATAATCCTGAACGCCCACAAGTCAACACCCAGACGCCCTCGCACTACCACCAGAGTGTCGGCGATAGCTACTTTCAAACTTTCATTCTTGAGGCTGATCTAGTTTTCGTTCAATACTTTTTACGCCCAAACATAAAATAGGTAGGTATGTCAGTAAGAGTACAATCACATTTATTAAGGAAGCTATGAAACGTAAAATGCAAGTAGAAATTCGCTCGTCTCCCGAAGGTGCTCACAAGGCTTTTGCTATATTGGTAGACTGAGAAGCAACAGCTTATACAGGGAAACTGTCGTAAGCGTTTATAAAAATAAAATAATACCTATCATTTTGAAAGGAATTTAGTGAAGTTGGGGGAAAAAATGATTTTACCACATTCACTGATACATTCGTCCGAAACTGCGGATTATCTTTCATAGGTGGTCACTGCTGACACGCCTCACACTGCATTTACTTGATCGCCAAATTATTTTGCTATTGAGATACACTCTTCCGACGTAATTTTGTCCACAGTTGAAGAAGATGAGCGAAAAAGGTTGAGCAAAAAAACTTGAGCGAAATTTGGGCGAAAAATAACGTGAAGAGGACAAAATGATTTTTAACTGGTTCATGACGCAGGAGGATAAAACGGTTACGATGAGCCCGAAGTTAAAAGGGAGATGAAAGTGGCTGCCGCATTTTCTATTGATGGAGAGAAATTTCCTGCTCCCCACCCCATATACCGTCACTTTGTCGGGCAAGCCGTGGAATATGAGATCCCAGATTCATTTCCTGAGGGGATTTGAGGTGGGGTAAAAACCCCACTGTGAGAAGTCAGTCTCAACCCTCACCCAATTCCTCCTCACAGCAAGACGATAATCCTTTCCCCTAATCACCTTTTTCCGGGTGCCTCAACCGTTATAAGTGAGGCAGCGAAATTAGGGATCTTGAAAAGTGGAATAATGAAGCTTATCTGAGATGCGTTTGAAGTCTGGGTACTTATTTAATTTAGGTGATTATTGTCAAATTTGTGCCTGGCTATGTTTGTTAGCATTTCAAAATCGCTAAAACGCCTTCCCCGAGTTTCTTGTTAAAAATTCCTGGCCAAGTTCCTGGCCAGGTCATACGAGTGTTGCAGGAGAATATTCTCATCCTTTCCTTTCAGCTATACATATAACTGACAGTCCTCGATTAAGCATGAAGAAGCTTGACTCTGGAAAAATCCGTCCCATACACTGGAAATTTACGACGAGCTGGCAGTTCGAGCGTGATTGAAACACGAACAGTACCCAGTTGACCAAGAGTTGACTAAGAGGAACAGATGCCATTGCAGGCGTAATGGCCGAGTCGCTAGTATAAAAAAAGGCGTCAAATAGTGGCTCGAATAGATTCGAGATGTTCCTAGTTAAGTTCAAGCGTAATATGCAAATTTCCTATATTTAGATGTGTGGTGCCTATCAATCCATGCAGCTCAGAAGAATCTACAGTAAAAGTGATGGTGCCAATTGTAAATTTCAACATTTTATGAACACACTTTCAGATAGTTTGTGTCATAAAATCAAGAAAGTAACTTTAATCCATCGAGAAGTCTACGTTTAGCCATTGATTAACCCATTCAAAATCCTGTCCAACACCACCGAATACAGGAGTGAAATCGGAGAACAGGCTAGTAGGTAATCAATCCTGCAAGTGCAATCTACGGTGTCAGCACGAACTGCATTAGTGGCTACTTGAATGAACAGATTCGATACTCAAAGCGGCGAGCCGGGAATAATAATCCGTCCAACACTCAATTATAATCCAGAACGCACTCAATTATAATTGCGAACTCGATAAACTTGGGAGCAATCGGCGGTGGAAGGGGCTTTAATTAAAGGACACGCCTTTTTTCCTTCCCCGTCCTTCCCGCCCCATTAGCTTCGGAAACTTGATCATTTCGAATCCCTCAACGGCCTTGCCGAGATCTTTTTAAGGGAATGACCACCACCGATAGATATTATACGTTGTACTTGTTCATGTTTGCGATTCCTTTAGAGGAGGTGTCGATAGCAAGTTAATTTTTTTACGGTCTATGTAAGATTGTTACAAGTCTCCGTGTGTGTGCATAGTGTGGGCAGTAATTGGTCGTACGTCTCATATGGCAGATAATTATTATTCAATGTCAACTTCAGGTTAAAATACCTATCCAATTTTTAATAGACCATTATCAAATAGCTCGTCAGAGTATTTCGTGGATGGTTCGGAACTTGGATAATTCATTATTCTGGAGAGAAAGCCGAGTAGCATCTCAAAGTCCAGAATCCATTATTGCTTGATTTGTTAGAAGTGGCTTACATTTGGAACAGGAATTTTGCGAAGGCAACCTTTTAATAGTAGGGCAATTTTAATAGTTTTGCCACCCAATAAGTATCAATTGCCAATCAATTTATGTGCATACTCTTATAGTTATATCACCGAACTATTTTCCTGGGAAAGTGTAGAGCGTAGATATCTGGTTTTTCGCTGAGTCCTTTAGAGGCACCAGGATAAAAGGTGCATGAGATCTGGCCACAACTCTTTTCAAATAAACTAACTACGCTTGGGAAGTATACAAAATTACTATTGATTTTTGTAAATTGATTTTCGTTTTATCAGCTGATAGTTACGGTGCCCAACTACAAAGGCTGATGGCCATGGCTAAGCCTAATCATGAAAGCAAAATATTATAAAAATAAGCTTTTACATCTTCAACCACTCTGTGACCCAACTACATCCAGATGTATGTTCGATCGATTCACCGCTTGAAACTTTCAAGAGGAAAATGGAATCTTTTTTAATCAAAAATGAATTTTACTCAGTAGCTGATTTTCTTTTCAAGAATCGATTATTAATATTTAAACAACAGCACCAATATCCATGACCTTTGCCCAACTTATACTATGGTACTAGTGCTATGGCAAATACAGTTATTATTATTATTTTATAAATACTCGTATAATCATACATTATTATGTTCCCAGATATGTTTTTTAATATTCTTTACTGTTGTATAATCGATGTTCTGCTTATGTGAATGAACAGCTTTTCTAAATATAATCCGTCTTCTTTTTCGTCGTGACGGATTGTAATGGATTGGGGATATGCTATTGAATTCAGCTATCAATTATCGACCATACTGGAATAGGTATGTATAGTACGTGTGAGGATGGTTACAGATTTAATAGTTTACGTGAGCTAATCTTTCCCACGTCCTACTTGTCATGGCAGCGTGTCGCTCAGTCATTTCATGCATACCAAAAGAAGCTTGTGACACGATCCGACTCCAACGTGTAGGATAAAAAATACATGCAGGAGATGTGACCACGATCTGAATGTGAGACGGTTTCCTGATAGGACCTCGTTATGGAGGAGGATCATGGAGCTAGGAAGAACGAAAAGTTTCCATTGGAGGAATAGGAATCCAACGAGAAGTTCAGCAGCTCGTAGCGCCGTGCGTGTTTCACGTGTCGAATCGACTCTGAATAGACGAAGCCTCGTGGTCTGTTTCTACGGGGATCTGTGGAGTTTGAAGGTGCCTTCACGTAGTAGGCGCGTAGCCGTGAAATGAGTTTGGAGGCTCTTGTTAACAAGCCGCAGGGAGGTGCTGCCCCACAGTCAAAGGAGAGAAATTTCCCCCTTTAAACTGTGTGCCTCGAGGCATGTGAATCTACTGCGTCCATGAAATGTTTGATGTTTGACGGTAACGTTGTTTGTTTGGAATCCCGTACGTTCATTGTACTTTTATTTCGAAACTGGCTGGCTGATGAATCTGAATCACTGGAAACAATTAAAATTCCCTCAACTTTCCCAGACTTTTCAAACCCAAATCCTAAATTTCGCAGGCTCAACCAAATAGATAAGACCTCAAATAATAAAACAGTCTGCTGAACTGGGTGGGCAGTAGGTATAGCTTCCTCACTTTTATCACATAGACGTAGGTAGAACCAGTTGTTGAACATTAACCGGGATTGGTAGGATAGTTCCCGAGCTATGCATATGACATCAATCTTTTAGTTTCCGCTTGCGCAGTAGCTTTATTACCTACTGATCCATTTGCTCCATAATTAATAGGAAAATTTCTGGGAGTTTCCCTCAAGTATCCTCTTGATAGAAATCGGTGCATTAGGAACAGAGAAACGTTTGCGCATGAGCACACGCTACAAAAACATAAACGCTAGTGGAAACTACGATTTAGGGGGAACTCTTTTTCTTAATTGTTGCACGAATATAAGGCTTTTTTTACCTTCGGTAGAGAGGGAGCAAAAATACCGTGCGCTGCAATTAACTACGTTATCACTCGCCTAAGGCATATTGGTGGCTGGCCAAAAATAGTCCGTCAAAGTCTTATGATCCTGAACCATAGTGGTAACTTCCCCAATCAGGTTTTCATGATTTTCCTATTGCATTTTTTTTTTAATTTAATTCATTCCGCTCCAGTCAGAGCCAACACATCTCATTTTTTGGTCTTCAAAGCGTGCATCGTCACGGCCAATCTGGGGTTAACATATATACTAACAGTGGATATCCTCTCTCTTCGGCATCACCCAAAATGATAATTGTGACCGGCTTGCTGTCCTGATCTGTTGCAACGGACTAGTCCAACCCCAGACTGATTTACCATACAGATTGCCATGACAGTGTGAGAATTTATCAGAAGCTAATGGATTGATACCAGCGAAGGTGCAGGAAGCTAGACATCAAGATCTATCACCAACGCTCCAATGACAATTCCATGGTTCAGTGATCTGATCGACACTGAAGTAGAAAAATTAGTTCAGTCAGCCCAAATCCCAATTAAAATTACCTAAAAAAATAACAGCCTCCAACCTAACTTACAAACAAACAAACAAATCCGCGTTATGCACTATTCAACATACTATAAATTTGGAAATTGGCTATTTACCCTTCCATTTTGCATACTTAACGCCAAGAGATTGCAAATTGTGCAGAATCATACCGCAATTCATAATGCAGCAGCTCAAAGTATAAAGTTAAGTAAGTTCGTATATGCAGGTACCTATTGTTTCTTCAAGAATCCAGGTGTGCTTTAGTTCGAATTTCCACACTACCAGACGCATTCAAATCGTCAAATCTTCCGTCTTCAAAGGAAACCCGAAGTTGATTTGGACAGCGTGTTTGAGGGGTGGGCGGATTACGACAGAAAAGGGATTTCCATGAGCGCTGCCAGCTTTCCAAGGAGGAATTTTTCGGTTCCTTAAACGTCAGTTCAAGCGACTAATTCGTCTGCTCGCTCGAGAGAAGTCACTTCTCCCTCTTCTCTCTCAGCCTTCAAATACTGAATGCCAACAAAAAAAGGTTTGGAACTTTTTATTGAGGAGGAAAACATTTCTCAAGGATTTTCGAATCAACTCCCATATACGTAAGGTCACATCAGGGACGCTTGCAAACGAAGGAAGAATAACAAAACTTTTAGTAGGTAACTTATTGGAAAAGCATAACGTAATATTTTCAATTTACCTATTTTGTCATCAATTACGAGAAGATCAATTTAGATTCATTTAGGGAAAAAGCAGAACTGAATGCTAAACTCGACTAATGGGTCATAAGCTTATAAGGCTATAACGCGGTTTTGGAAATTGATAAGGAACGGAAAACAGTTTCCCGAGGATATGGCACTTATAGCTTCCTCGTATAAAATGTATAGGGAGCCATCTAGGGATGTCTTCCGCAAACAGACCGACAGTTCAACAGACATGGAACCAAATTTTGTTAACCTCCTGAAGTGATGACAAGACTTTCGCTACCTTGGTAGACTCGAAAATTTCAAAACGTGCAATAAGGTATAATATTACATTTCAAACTCGTCACTTACTTAGATTATTAAGCCAATGTTTTTGTGGATTCATATCATGTTACATAATTATGATCTATTCCCCAGTTGATTGAGTTTTTCTAGAGGAAATTAAGTTTTCGTTGTTGGAAGGATCGATGATTATCTTTAATAATTATTACGGGAAAATGTCCGCAGTGTAGTTTTCAAGTTAGCGAACATTAGGTTGTCAAAGCCTAAATCGACTATTCAATTTAGTGCATTTTGCTGTATAATTCATAAGGAACCCAATATTTTATTCATGAACAATAATGAACGCCGATAATTAATTTCAAGACTGCCGTTGCAAGAAAGTCAGCGTCCAAGGAGGAAATTTGAAAATAAATCAAGCCGATTGGAACTTGATTGGATCAGTCTAATGATCGGTTCTTCCTTCAAAAGTGGGCTCCACAGGGTTGGATAGGGAAACTCATAAATATGCAAAACCACCTTTCATCGCGACCCCGAGAACGGTACGTAAAATATAAGGAGCAGACTATTTTATTAATAAATATACGCGATGTGTAATTATCGGCAGGTATTTATATTTTTAAGGGCGAGGAAAAAAAAATGAATTCGAGAGAGCATTCCGGTCCGGGTCAAGTTCTTAATGAATAGGGAGGGGTTGGGTTGTCTTCAATGATGGAAAGTTTAAACAAATAATAATCTTCGGAGGAGAGGCGGTTCCCGGAGAGTACTATGATAGCAAATGAGTTAATATAATTTACCAGGGCTAACGACCGTCGGCCTGCCAGAAGCGTAATGAATATTCCAAAATCTGGTCTGAGGAATCTCTTCGCTCAACACATCGAATCCGAGCGACTTCATTCAAAACTCTGTATTAAAGGAGGATATCTTGCATACCAACATTACTACTAGCTAACAGACAAGTTCCTAGCTAGCAATTTTTTTTTTTTTTTTTAACATTCATTTTTCGTGGGTCGCTCCTACGTTTCCCTGAAGATGGGTCAGGTATAAGACCTGAAACGACGTGACAAATATAAGTAGGGATGAATTTCCGTGTATTTTCGGGTAAATTCTAAATATGTAACTAAAATATGTTTTTTTTTTTTATATGCATAAAATATGAGGAACGGATGAAACATTTTTTTAAATAAATCGATACCTACAAATATTGCCGGTTGTCTATATGTAGACATAGTATATATACTACTGCGAATTTCGCCAATTTTCTCAACCCGAAAACATGGTTCCCAAGCCCAAAGCCAAAGTTTTCAACAATGAAAAAAAAAGCAAATTGATGTTTACGTGAATCTGTAAACAACAGCAACAATAATGGCCTCTGTAAATCCCAACTGTGAGGCTACGGTTTATTCAGGCCTCCTGTCACACAAAAAGTGATTGATATTCCGTACCGTTTTTATTTGATGTCCAAAACCAGAACAAATCAACCAAATTCGCCACTTGTAGTTTCCATTTTAGACCATCTTACTTCGATAACTAAGTAGAGTAACTAAGTAGTTCAAATCGATAAATGGTCACTAATTCACGAATCTACTTGGTACAGACCTACTCAGTTTAATGATTTCACAAAATACACAAGAATTTAATTTTTTTAGATTCTATACGGGGAAAAGTGGGAACAACCCTCGAAGCTTTGCACGGTTAAAATATGATTAAAACATGGACATGATCGAGCTAATTTCCTAATTATTATCCGCCCACTGATTTGGGTCTGTCGTCCGTCTTGAGCAGATACCAGCTTTGCATTCGGTTGAATGCGAAGTAGAACAGCACTGGAGCTCACTCAGGGGATCAAGGGTTTGTCATGACAGAAACTGAGACTTTTCCAACGAATGGTAAACTATTTTTGTGCGATGAGGCGATGACAACTAAGGGAGATGACAACACTTTCCCAGCAACGGAGCGGTTTAAGTGAAAATCATTTGACATCTTGCGCTTCGTGACATAATTTAGTGTCGTTTTCGGGGTGGCTAAAGCATGTTCCATGCTAAAAGGGGGTTTTGTGTCTCACATTTTTATAATTCGAGCAATGGACGTTAATTTTTTGGTATAATTAGGGGGAAGGGCTGCTTCCACTGTACACTACCTTCACTTCACGCTGCTCACAGTAACCGTAGTTTAACGGACTCACCTGAAATTGAAAAAGAAATCAATTAGTAAATTAGCATAAGCAAATAACAGAAGAAAAGGGGTTGACACAAAAATGCAGGTTATGGAGACTATGGAATCTACTGTTGCACAAATTGTACTGTTTCATGATCTCCAGACAGCAATTATCTTTACCTACCCCGATGCCTCACTGAAAGATGATGACGAGGTTTAATTGGAAACCATGCGTTCGATCCTCAACCGGGGAACCTCTGAGAACACTCGGGATTCCAATTTTTTTCCACGAACGAATTACGGTCCTCAAAACCACAAGATGAGGCAGCCAAGAGGAGAGTAAGATAATCCAAGGTTTGAAATGTGATTGTTTTCACATCGTCGAAACCACTGACCGCAAAGAGTATCACACGACTTCTATAAGGTGAGCGAGTCTGCAGTTTTCTCACGGTTTGAAAGATTGGTTGGACGATAATTTAGCACAACTTCGTGGTTCGGCACAACAAGGAGCTGGGTTTTCAATAGAAATCAAGTGTGTTTTAGATTCATATTATTCAGTGTCGTGCATACAAGGAAAAACTTTTAAAAATCTGGAGCGTGGAAAAGAAACGCAAACAAAACTACTCATAATGTATACAATCATAAGGCTTTGGATGTCTTGGCGATTCAAATACCAAAGTTTCAACCTCAAATAATCGCCAGTTTATTGAGCATAGGAACTGGAGAACTTGTTATGAACTATCATCTTCACTAAGGACAAAATGTACACAGTTAGATTTTATTGGAAGTGGTGTCAAATTGTTTTGACAAGCTAAGGAGTATTTCAACTGCACATAAACTGGCTTTTCAAGTTCGTGATTATGATTAATGATTAGTCGATGGTGAGAAACACGAATGCGAAAATCTGGCGATCTGATGAAAAACTGGCTTTTAAAGTTCGTGTTTCAGGATAATAATTATTTTGTGAGGGATTTCAGGATTTCAAGTGATTGTTTGCGACTAATTTCTGGTTGATCGCTAAAAACACGAATGCCAAAATCTGGTAATCTGATAACAAACTGGTTTTTCAAGGTCGTGTTTCTGATTAATGATTGGTCGATGGTGAGAAACACGAATGTGAAAATCTGGCGATCTGATGAAAAACTGGCTTTTAAAGTTCGTGTTTCAGGATAATGATTATTTTGTGAGAGATTTCAGGATTTCAAGTGCTTCTTTGCAACTAATTTTCGGTCGATCGCTAAAAACACGAATGCCAAAATCCGTTCGTATTTCAAACTTATGATGATGATATGAATGCCCTGGGTGGATGATTCTGATGTGTCGGTTCTAATATAATAGCGTTTCCAATATTATTTCTATCACTAGCGAAATAAGATAGTGAAGAGTGATTTATAAGTTAGGTACAACCGCATAAACCTCATATCATATTACCTACTACTATAGGTATTAGTTTGTAAATGTTGTCAAACGAACCCCAGATGTGAACACAATCTAAGTAGGCAACCACTGAAGAAAGTACGTCAGCAGCAATAATTATTATTTGATATAGAGAAGCACTTGACTAATTGACGATGGCTTGTACTTTCCAGAATTTATTTTTACTTCGATCACTGATTGCATTCATTGTACCATTTTTTGTACTTTTCAGCCATATTTTTATAGTACTACCAATCATAATACGCTTCTGTGATAAAAGTAAGTGATTTAGCAGAGCGCACCGACTTAAATGACTGCTTTGGACCCAGGCGCGATTCTTAACCGAAAAAAGTGATTAATCGAACGCCTCGGAGAACGCTTAAATGGAAGAACGAACAATACTGAAAAGGCGGGTAGTATGCAGGCGGAAAGGGGTGCAGTTTCTCACGCTCTCCGAGTCCCCTAAGCTACTTAGATGCCTTCCCAGTGCAGAATGATCTGCTCTACCTGAGACCACAGCCTCCCACAACACAACAGAACTTCGGAATACGATAGCAGCTGGTTGATGCTATTGATATGTTTATAAATCCCAAATCCTAACGTGTGAATGTCACGCTGGATTTCACTCGAGTTTATTTGGATGGGTTTAGCCCGATCACCCGAAAAATAATCGACAGGAAAGTCCACGCCATCCCCACCTTTTGGACCACACTGAGGATGAATCAGTGTTAGCTTCGCGTATCTTAGCAATTTTGAGCGTTTTAGAAGCTAATGTTGCAAAACCTTCATATGTGGGCTACAGACGTTGCGTTGGTCGGAATTTGGCATTTTCGACCTCAGATTCAAATACAGCACCCCAAAACCAACCTGCACAAGGTATCAACTCCGAAATCCGATTACTTCAAGCCTTAGAGACTAAACAGCTGCTTAAACATTTGGGGTGATAAAGCGAGGTTAACGCAGGCGTCTACGGCTCTAGCGTCATCAGCCAATGGATCCATGAAGGAATCGAAAAATGTATGAAATACCTTCCTTGTGTATTTTCCTTGGATAAGAGACTTTGCCAAAATGAATGAAATTAAATCTAAAAAAATAAAAATAAAATTTACAGTGAAATATTTTGCTATTCAATTAAATTATTTACTAATTAAATTTTAGTAGGATATTCATGCAAACTCGGCCGTCGGCTTTTCCTTTCATGGATTTCATACTCGAGGACCAATCAGAATGTCCATTGACTGAGACGTTGGCGGTATTTCCCACCCGACTTTTTTCTCCTACTTTTGAAATGTTTAGTCCAAACTATTTTCAAAAAATTGATCGCTAATTTAAAAATGTGTTTAACATCCTTTCTTTGTAATTACAGGGTAAGAGGTTTGAAAAAAAATAATCACGTCTGTCGTCCATTCCGATAAAGGCCAAACTTATTCCCCTGAGCAGTAAGCATAACTGCAGTTTTCTTCATTTGCTTCATAGAAAAATAACATCAAGGTGCATATGCTTTAGAATCACCAAATGTAGGAAATCTAGCTGGTGGCTACAATGCTCAGACAAAAACAAGTTTTATGCATATATGAGTGACTGGAACCAATAGTAGTAACGCTGTAATGTACATACTTTAGTGGGACGGGAAAAAACTGAGTTTCTTAACAAAGCAGTGTCTCCCATCATATATGTATACAATAAATTTAGGTAAGAACAAGGCGTACAAGCGTTGTGGCCGCAATAAATAAGATAGATCAGACAGCTGGGGTGGATGTAGAGACGCAGGACGAGGACCGATGACCGATCGTAAAACTGGTAGGAAGTCATGTCGGGCCAGAGCTTCGAGGCGATAAATAATCCGGCACTTGAAACCTCTTGGATACAACGACGCAAATCGTTCGGTAAATATTTGAACAAGCGCCCAGAGTTTCAAGAAGGTTGATTTACATGTAAGGAGCGAGAGAAGAAAAGAAAAAGACCAGGGCCATAAAGGGCATTAATCAAAAAAATGGTTTTTCAAGATGGTGACCGGAGGAAAAAATGACCATGGTGGGCACAGGGGGAGAGTGAAGGTGGTGTTTCTCCGTATGGTAATCAGGTAGCTGTTTGGAGAGACCGGTTAAGAGATCCAGCGAGATAAAGGTCCAGGAGAATGGTCTCTGCCTGGAGAACACGAGCAGTGTTGAATGTACCGTGAAAAATCAAGTTAGACTCTCAAGTCACCAGGAGGAATTAGAGGCATCGAAATTGTCGACGCCTACTTCGTACACGACAAATCCCTTATTTTGACAGTCACGGGTAGGCGAACTACACCAAGACTCGTGTTCAGTATTCTCGACTACAAAAAAAAAAAAAAAAATCAGTTTCGTATTCGAAAGGCAATTTAGTTTTTGAGCAAAATATAGAGAAATTGATGGTCGGATGCCATTCAAAAAGTGTTTTTTTTTCCCGAAGAGGGACGGGAGGAGCCCCTTGTCACTGAGACCAGGTGACTAATTGTGACCTAATCACCAACTCAATTAAGAACCCTAGTAACGTCCTCTTCTTTCACAAATGGAATAGGTTTTCGGGCATCTCCTTAGCAATATCAGCGGGTATTAAGAAACCCTTTCCGAAATGCTGGAATCTTAGTGATGCAACAGCAGGACACTCGCAAAGGGCATGTTCTGCTGTTTCTTCCCAATCGCAGCAGATGCGGAATTCAACTGTTCTAACCTTGTCCTAGAAGAGCTTTAGCACGTTTCTTGGATTCAAAAAGTGTTTCTCCGGATTGTAAAACAGCATGAAGAGTCGTCAATGAATGGTTAATATAGTATTTAACCTATCAATGTTTATCATAACTCCTCCGCATATCTTTCCAGTGAATTATGTCAATTTTGGTCTGGTTATTAAACTCAACTTCGTCAAATAGAGTACCCGTGTTGACCAGCGCGGTGTGGGTAATTTCTTACAAAGGTCCAAGGCCCTTTGTCGCCATTACTAGTTCATTCCACTCCTGGGCACCACCTGCAGACGTAAAAGCTCTGTCAGAGCTTATCTAGACAGCTTCTCACTCTGACCTGACAATCAGTTCATGTGAAGCCCACAGGACAAGAGCCATTCGGAAAGAGCTTTCCCTCGTATCACCGCGGTTCGCAGTTCGGACGAGGAGAGAAAACAAACTAAAATTAACCTGAGGTCAGAATCTGGGAAGACATTTTAACTGTTTATTGCGGCGGAGAACAAAATTTAGCAAGCCAAGCAAGCAAATTCAAGTCAAGTCAAGTTTAGCAAAGTTAGTGAGTCTTGTATATCAGCACTCATCTCTGTAACAAAAACACTGAATATATATCGAAGGTGTGGTGCATGAGCATCGATTGCGATTGTACAAATGATGGAAATATTATGAACAAGTATGAGCAAGCAAATTCCCACGTACTCTTGAAATTTGAGCACCCGGGCATTAGGTAGTGGAAAATCAGTAAATATTATAGATTATAAGTAACCTGCCAAACCAATAATAATTCCATGTGAATCAGACAAAATCATGTGGGTATTTTGTATGTTGCAAGTATTCGTGAAAAAACAGACACGGAACCTTATTTTTACTCGTAATCCTTCATAAAACGTAAATATTGATTCTGAGACCCTCTTCTTTGGCATAGACCAGGAAAAGAAATATGCGGATTGTGTTGGGATTCAGCGGTGATCTCAACCAAATTTCAAATATTTCATCTCCCCCATCATGTTTTTGTCACATCATGGTTGGGAACAGCAAACTATTTTTACTCAACAAATAACTTGAAGAAATGGGAAAATGAAAATTGAGGTTCAAGATAGATTCTTCGGAACTCGTTGTTTGAGATGTTTTGTCGTGGAACTCGGTAATAACCCGACAACTAGGACAAATAATGAGGTACCTACCTAGTGAAAAAAGTTGGGTGGTGCTATGAAAAGGCTTCAACGAGGAAAAAGAAAAGGAAAAAAGCCAACGACTTAGAGGATACTAGGCCGAGACCAACCACAAAGAAGGTTCTGAAAGGATACCCAAGATAGAGGTTTCTTTTGCGACACTGACGGAAGAAGCTTGTACGGTCGTTGATAATGACACCTTTGATAGTGGCAAACAATTAAAACGCGTACCAAGCAAAGTCTAAGGGTCCTACGGCAAAGAGTAGCTCAAAATAACTGTCTACAAAAGGATAGCGTGCAAGGGAAAATTAGACGCATAATGAAAATGTGTCTTCTGAGCGGGTTTAGAAAGAGCAGGGATAAACATAGACACAAAGCGAAATGATCAAGAACAGGCATCATCATAGGAATGAGACGATCAGAATGTCTGATGAATTTTCCGCATGAGATATGAATAAATTGGAGATGTGGTGAGACGTTCTCATGGATCGTGACGCATCAACAATACATTCCTGTGTGGATACTGAGATACAAACCGCAAAGAGAAGATAAAAAACCTTTGATCGCAAAAAGGGATTCCAGCATACGACCGACATTTTAGCTTTAGGTTTTAGAAGGGGTTGGGAATGGGCTTATAAGCGCAGAGTTCTAAACCAGGCCCGTAAAGGGCAGCCTTGTATAGAAGGGCAGAAGGCCACGAAAAGTTACGAAGGAAATCCCAGAACGTGAAGGGAAGGGTGTTGCGATCAAAGTATATGCAACTCAAGGGGAGACCCTTAGGGCTGCTCATCCTATTTTCCCTACAGATTCTTCTTCCCTTATTCCTCCCAGTCTTGACAGAATCTCCAATGATACGAGTAACTTCGTAAGAGGAAACTTTTACTTGCGACTTTGGCTTCAGGGGGATGTTTCGTCTCGGAAGCTCTGGAAACCCTAACAACACCTCCTTGAAAGGAAGCCGTTTAGTATTTGAATAATCAAACTTTCTTAGAAAAGTTTGGTCCATTGTGACGAGAAATCCTTTCCCCGGTTCACAAAGATATTCGCACGACTGAGCGCACTTGAACGGAAGCGGATGATAATAAGAGCCAGATGATAGAATCAAAATTCCCCCATCATGGAGAATACTAGATTTATTGAGAACTAGTTTACAAACAAAAGATCTGGTCAAAAGTAATCCATGAACTATATTGCTTGGGCCTCTGATTCATTCTGTCATCTTGGGATGTGAGCTAAGGCGCTTCGACGATTTCCACATGTTGCGCAGTCACTATGACTGATCCGAATGTGACGAAATTCATAAAGGACCTACACTCGAAATACCATCAAAATCTCAGGGATTTTAGTACCTGGAATAGTTAACATTACGCAGTGTTTTTCGAGAAAAAAACCGTGATCACGATAGCCAAACATAGGGAAATCCACCATTTTTGCATTACTATAGTGGAGCTTGTCTAATTTGGGGGAAAACATAAGGCCTCGGCCGAGAATCCAACGCGGGGATTCATAATCATTACAAGTTGAAATGTTGAAATCAAACGTGTTACCAAACTATATAGAATGTAGAAGATTCCAAACTATAGAACTCAATAATATGTAAGTTTCCATTTCACTTACTTGGATCGACTTAATTTGAGGTTCTTCTTGGTTAAAATGAATTCAAATGTGGGGCTCAATCAATTCTTGCTTTCCTCAAGTTTCGTCAACTAACTCGCTAACATCTTCAGACAAAATTGAGAAGAACAGAAACAACGGTTGTGTTGCTGATGTCTAGATTAGTCTAGATTTGTCCACATGCAGCACATTCATTATTAGGTAACACGGAGTTACCGTCTGTACCAAGGGCACTTCCACTTTTGAAGGAAATACAGAATTTGAGAATCACTGGAGTATTATTTACATGTCTAACAACTTGAAGCCTTGAAAAGTTTGTAGTATACGTTTCCGAATTCCGCGCGTCTCGTTACGAGGCAAGAGTAATTAGCCGCGGCGTCTTTTGAGGTCCAACCTCAGTTTCCTACCTCATCAAAGTTAGATGAAGAGATCTTCTTCACAAAGGAGCTGAGCCTCTTAATGGAGCAACCTTCTTCTCATAGTTCTTTGAGCGGGATTATTATTACCCGTAGTACTTCAAGAGCTTTGAAAATAGCAATAGCAACTGAGAATTTAATCGTTTCAGGTGAGTGTGAAATTATGTATTAAGTTTTCGAGTTACACGAACATTCTCTGAGTGAAGGAAAGCTTATATTGGTTATAAGGTTTATTAACCAATAAAATCAGAGGGTTAGTATCAGAAGGTTGAAGATCTTGTAAGGCCAACTATGTCTAATAATGCCTACATTAGAGCGTAATTCGTAACCAGAATCTTGGATGACACAACCTCACTACTCGAAAATATAGGTACCTATAGTCTAATCATCTAAAGAAGGTGACATTCACTCAGAAGGCAAATTGAATGAAGATTGCAATGATGGTTGATGAGTTACACTGTTAGGGATAGCAACGACCCGAAAACGAATAAAGCAATAAAACTACACTGGGGGAAGAGTGTGAAAAATACCACTAGTACAGGAACCATTCAATGGAAACAGTAACATAACAATCGCAAGATGAATGCTCCACAGCCAAACACGTCAAACGTTCTCAAAGCTGCGTGAAGTTGAGAATAATCTGTTATTCAACAAGTGGCCACTCGACAGGATAACAATACCTAAACATGGAGGAGTAGGAGAGCAACATCCTCAAGATGTTATGACTGGAGCAGCCAAGGTGCTAGGACTGTAAACATCATCGGAGACTTCTAGCGACAAAATAATAACATCTAGTAAACCACTACGGAAATGTTATTGAAAATAACGAGTCTTCCGCAGAGCATGAATTGTGTTTCGGTAAACAGCCTTGTTTATTCGCATTATCCTTGTAGGGGGATTCAAAAATAATTGTATTCAACATTGAACATCTGTTACTAGCACAGCGTGAACTAACAGAGTCATACTTGGTTGAAAATCAGTAGGTAAATGAAAACCTACTTCAAACAAACGAGCGAATTGAGTAGCAAAGGATACAGAAACAGAACCGAATCCGAAACCAAATCAAACGCCAACTTCGTTGTTACCCTCTATGCAATCCTTCGAATCCATCTATTATGAATACCTATGTGGTTCAATGGTGATGCTAACAAAAATATTCTTTCAGTGCAGCGGTACTGCTTCAGTAAGTAAAATAGGTCGGGATCATTAAGAAAATTAGTTTTGGTCGAGCACGCGGGAGGAATGATGAGTCATAGTGCTCAGTTGGAGTATGCTTCCTGTATTTACTAGGAGGTTCGTTTTGATTTGTTGGAGGTGTTGTTTGATAAATTCAATGTTCGTACCAACCTGAGAAGAAATATGCATAGGAGAGTTTAGTTGACACGTCTAATGAAGATTTATAGATACAATGTCGAAACCTTTAAGAATGCCTCCCCTCTCCTTTAGTTCTAAATATGGAGACCTTTAAGTTGCCAGTCGTGCTGATTGACGTTGTTTACTCTAAAAGGATACCAAACGAAGGTCTCGAGGCTCATCCCAATCAAGTTGATGAGGATCGGCAGGATGATGGACCACCGTTTGAAATCCTCAAGCCCAGTCGTCGAAAAAGAGGGGATACTAAGCTCTGGCGGTTAACAAGCTGAGAATACCTCGGGGATGCCTTAAACCTGCAATTAACCCGAAGGAAAACAAACTGATGGTAAGAGAATGGCTGCGGGCCTAGAAACGGGGTGGGTCGAAGCGGGCCAGAGATGAGTGGACGTTGGGAAATGACTTCCTCCTCCCACATAACCGATCGACTCAAGACCGACCGAAAACAATAGGCCTGGTTCACAACCTAGTCAGACTTGGTGACAAAATACAGCAAAAAAATAGAAAAAATCCTTATATGAATATCACAAAGTAGGTACCTAACTACTAACTTGAGGTTTCGACCAAAGACCTTTTTCCGAATTTTACAAACCTGTTACACTCACTCTAGAGTTTCCATGTAGAGAACATCAACATGTTGGAGAATTATGCTTTGGAACTATCTGAATAATAATAATGAGCCAGTATGGTACGACGTTATCCATCAGCCTACCATGCATTTATGATGATTTGAAGTAGACTCCCACCAACAGATCGAGTTTTCAGTCACTCTGCAGACTCTTCACCTAGTTAACTTCTTCTTCTCTTCCTTCCACATCCAAAGATCAAGACGAAGAACGGAGAGGCGGGAGGAGCGGCCTCGGATAATAATTTGTGATAGTTCGTGTGTTGGTGCCCAGTCAACGCCTTTTCACACGGGTCACGACTCTCGTGATTCCCCTCCACTCAGCCATAGTAAAATACCTGTTTACCGAAGAGCATCTCGAAGGAACCAATGTCATGGTTCGTTACATGGCGGCCCCTATAACAGCTTCGGGACCGGCTTCAAATCCGAAATAAATAATATTGGCACCTCGCGGGCGTTCGTTGCCCGGATAAATTGCTCCCTACACTCACTCTCTCGCCTCCATCCATTTTAACAAACAAACGATTTACGAGTTTTGCTCTCCGTCTCTGCTTGTGTGGCTCTCCTTGTTAGTACTAACCCCTCGTTAACGTGAATTCGTTATAACCGTTATCCCGACCCAAGCATGCATGGTGGTACGATTTTGGTCGCATCGATCATAAAAGCCTTAGTGCATCACATACTGTTCCTATTCATTAGGAAAATTTTCAGAAAACGGATCCAAAATGTTTGAAAGGAACATAGGGAAGTGTAATCTATCATTCAACTATCCGTGATAGTATACTAAATGTATATCAATTTAAACCAAAAGGTATACCATGAGCTGTTTGGGGGAATGGAAAATATACAAAACTATTCCCAGGAAGAACACAAGGGCATCAGAGAAATCCATGTACTAGATCTATATAGAGCCTTGTCAGTTCTATTTTTTGTTCCAACTCCATCCCTGGAGGTTAATCAGTTCCTCAAGCCCAACCCCTGAAATCTCTAGACCTTCGGGGTAGAACATCTGAATCGGAACAGCTTCGTTCCACGAGAGCGGATTATATTTCATTTTTAAGTTCAGAATGCAGGTTGGGCGTACCAGATTTGTTCAACGGATTTCAATGAAAGCCTCGGTTACCTGCGAGTCCTGTTTTTACGCCCGCATTAAACTAAAACTTGGTTTAAACTAAGAGAAACGCAACACCGTAATGAGATAGGAGTAAGACATGATTGAGTTCATGATTTAACCACGTACCCGAGAATGAAAAAACTCACTAAAAAACTAGCCTATGGAAAACTGGGATGTTGAAATCGATACTGGTCATTTTTTATGTAAATCACTATTGCGTTGAAGGGATTCTTTCCAGGAAAATTAGGAGTGTAGGTTACAGAGTAGAAAGACTGGTGTCGCGTTACGGGAATCCGGTGGTTACTGGTGGCAGGTAAGTTGAGGGTAAACAAATCTGTGGTGTGTCAGAAGTAGTTAGTGTCACGGATAGAAAATCCAGCGAGTAAACCGCATATTGTCTGGCCATTTCTATTGAGGATACACAACTAAGACTTCAGTCACAACAGATTCACAATTAGAATAATTGCACCATGTACTGATCCTATGTCGAATACATGCCTACAATTTTCGATGGCTCATGTACAGCATTAACTTCTAGGTCAATTCAAGACTTCAGTCACAACAGATTCACAATGGGGAA
>JAEMON010000002.1:38549132-38629583 GCA_030264115.1 Lygus lineolaris | reverse complement strand
AGGAAGCAAAATACTAGCCAAGCTGGAACTACTAGCCAGAAACCATCAAGAAACCTACATACCAACTTACACTTTAAATACCTTTACCAACTTATTACCTACTCACATGGAGGTAGAACTTATCAAGTGCACAATAACAGGTTCATCAATTAATCGGTTAAAACAGCTCTAAGTCATTTCCATTATGTATAATCTTAACTTATTATACATTTTGCCCACCACAGTGCTATAGGGCCATGCATGGTTGGAAAGGAGGAATGAGTATGATACCTTATATTTTGGTAGTATTTTACCAACAAACCCGAAAAATAAATTATTTTCACTTTCCTCAGGCCACCTGAAGGGTGAAAAGAACAGTAAGAGTAAGTAAGTAAAGTAAACAACCATTTCGGGCTGCATTTTCGTCCGTCTGCCGCTCCCGGCTTCACACAGTGTGGGATCGATCCGGAAAATATTAAGCTCCACTCGAAATGTATAGGAAATTATGCGCTGATTCCGAATATACCCCACGTTCCTATACTTAACCCAAATAGGAATTAACAGCGAAAACATTTTAAAAAAAACCTAGAAAATCCACGTTTTCGACCATTGGAACTGCCAAAATTATTTTTGTATAAAATTAAAGTTGAAGACCTGAGACTTCTACGTCGAATGACACCAACGCCAGGTCAACAACACAGTAACCACGATTTTTGGTGATTTGAGTTTTCCATTTGCTGCTTGTTCACGACTGAAAAGTCAGTAAAAGAAAACCTTTGAAAAATCACCAAAAATCATGGCGACAGTGTTGGTTACCAGGCGTTGGTTTCATTCGATGCAGAAGTCTCAGGTCTTCAACTGTTCTTCTGTACAGAAATAATTTTGGACGGTTCCAATGGTCAAAAACGAGAATTTTCTAGGTTTTTTGATGTTTTTGTAGTAAATTATCTATTTTAGGTATAGGAACATGAGGTATATTGGGAATGAGCGCAACATTTCCTATACATTGGAGCAGAGCTTAGTATTTGCCGAAAAATGATTTGATGATGCTTTTCGCTCATGGCTTCTCGATTGCCTCACCCACTGGAGGGGAGAGGGGATCGCCGACGGCCCTATGCGAAAAAAGAGACGTATGGTCACCCATCCAAGAAGTAACCACGCCGCTGATACCTTAACTTCGGTGACCTCATGGGAACCGGTTTATTCCACCAGATAAGGACGTCGGCGAAAAGGAAATTATTGCAATCAGTTTCTTTACGTTTTGGACCAAGATTGCAGCCCCTACAAAAATGAAAAACTTCTATTTCGAGGCTTGAATTCTACATAATCAGAGTGAAGTTTGAAATAGATTCCAGGAATCCACCTTTTCTGTTTTCTCGAAAGAGAAACTAAGTTGTTTTTTCCACAATATCTAGGGGTTCCCAAAAAATCTCTCAGGAGTTCTAAGAAATTTGCAGGATTTACTCCTTTTGTTAACTCTTTTTTGAATAGAGGTTGGTGAGACTAGTTCATTTATGGAACTCTAGTCCAGTTAGTTCACTCCTTGAAAGGATTGGATCTTTTGAACTATCGTGTGATACTACAAGCTTCTCAGTATGTAGAATCCATCGTTCAGTGAACTATGAAAAGAACTAACTCATTCCCCTACTAGCCATTCAGTGGGCAGCAGGCAGATAGCGGGGACTGAGAGTTCTTTCCCTAGTTCATTGAACGATGGATACTACAAGAGGAGTTTATAGTATCAATCATCTTCTGTAGTCCTGGTGAACTACATTCAGTTAAATGAATTCAATGAGTAGTTACTCTGGAACCATCGACTCTAGTTATAAAGGAAGTAGATTCTCAAAACTATCAAAAGGTGTAGTAATCAGAACAATCGCTGAAACAAAAGTACGAAGTGTGCGAAACCTGCTAAACGATTGAGTGTACTACTTGAACGTTTGGGATACCCCATTCAATAACAAATCATCCAAGAAAGTGATCAGAACTTGTAAAGTAGTTGTAGGTAAGTCTGGTACAGGTTAATGGAATCGGTCACTGCAAAAAACAAAAACAAATCTCGGGAGTGCATCGACTGGAAATGAAATGATTACCTTCCTAATGGGTTTTCTGGTTTTTGTGCCAGAAGACCTCAATCGTTATGGGATTCAGCTGAGGGATTTTTTGTTCGGGGACCAGCCCCGTGATCATCTCCTTTCAAACAGTTTTATCTGATTGACGGTTTTGACTAATGGTTTTCGAAGGTGGACATCGTATTTTAAAAACTTGTATGAGGATTAACAAAAGAAAATAAGACGAAAGTCGAAATGGGGAGAAAGATGCAATGGAAAAAAACGCTAGATGGGAACGGAGTGGATGATTGGGTTTTAAGTTTTTCACCCAACGAATCCACTCTTGAACGTCATGATTCGTAGAAAGATTGTAATCTTACGACGTGAATGCAAAGCCGTTTCAAACTGAGGAATTATAGTTGGACGAGTGGCAGAGAGAAGGAAAAAACTTTATCGACTCTTTCGCAAAAGCACTTCATTTTCTGATTGAAATCAAATAGACGGGGCTACGAAAAAATTCCACTTTTTCTAATAGAAACATTCGATGAAACTGAGAAGAAATAGTTTCTGTACAATTTTAAGGTATATTCACTTCAATCGTTGTGTCTCTTGTGGAGGTAAACATTTTTAATCATCAACCAATCGCCAAAGATACCTAAAGATACAAACTCTTTCATCGATTTGAAATTTGCAAAATTCCGTTAACAATTATGATTTTCCAAGATCAGAGACAAGATGTTTGACAGGGAACCTAGGTTAGAATAAAACTTAAAATTTTACTTTCCTCGGTAGGTAGGTAGCTTATTTCAGTGCACGTGACATTTTTCCTTACCTGGAACAAACAGAAATACTTATTATTTAAATTTCTTATTTGATAGAAATATCAGTATAATTTGAAAAATCGATGGAAACTCGTGAGAACATCAAAATTCTGCCATAGATACAATGGCTCTAATATATGAGTTGGCCAAACAAAAGCTGCCGAGTTCAAAACTTGAAAAATACGGAAAATGTTTATAACAATATTTATGTTGTTGGTCGAAAAATAAGCTGAATATAATATAGAATCAATCAATCATGATATTGGATGTCTAAGAGGTCGGAATGACATTTGAGCCTTCAAATGCTTCGAACTCTTGCTGCATGAATGGAATTTCATAGTCTCACCTGAAGCTATGAAATTCCATTCATGCAGCAAGAGTTGGTGAGCGCACACACACACACAAAATTATATATAATATATAGGTATATATATAAATATATGAAAAAGTGTTAAATTTCAGGAATTGTTTTATAATAGTCTGAAACGGATTTCCACGGAGCCATTGCAACATGAAATAATATTTAAATTTAAAAATATTTACTCATCCTCATCAAAATAAGGTATTATTGGACAACATAACAACACAAAATGGACGCTCCTGCCTCGTACACCCTATGTCCACTGGGGTCTGACCTCTCAGGAGTTCAAACTCATTCCCTCGCAAGGAGCCCCAATAATCCTGGTAGGGGTAGTAGCCCTCACCCGTGTACTTAAGAGTGAGGAAAGTGCCAAGCGAAAAAAAAAGAAAAGGGCCTGGAATTGAAAGGTTGATTGAAAGACCCTTTCTGACTGAAAACTGTCAATCAACGTCCGCCCTTTCCTGAGGAAGGGTCTACCAACTCACAAACTTTTCGAGCATACGAAGAAAAGTTTCTCAAAAACGTTGTCGAGTTTAACTGGAGGAATCTCGAGGGACTTAGGTAATAATATTAACACTGATATCTTGATCCTACCGATTACAACATAATGAACGTGTACTTCAATAACAGCTGAACAATTGGGAGAACCATTCTTAGTTTTTTAAGAGATTCGGAAACTCAAGTTGCCAGAATTCCCCAAACGGGACCTATAATAATAATTGCTTGGTATCCAAACTCACAAAAATATAAACCCATAATAAAAATAGGAATAATATTATCACAGTCATTATACAAAGTACTTTAAGTTCAAACTATTACTTCACTAATCTGCAGTCAATCAATGTTTTTTCATTATAGTCCTGTCCAACCTATTATTGACTATCCAACGAAAGTTCAGGTTGATCCGTGGTAACTAAGCTAAGGGGACAAAGTTGGAGGAGAGTCGAGACAGCGGTGATGGATCGGTGATCTGTGTAGATCAGTGATCTGGATGCAAGCGAAACATCTCAAATCAATCCCTCAAGAAAATTTAGATTAGTGAGGTGTGTAGATCAATGCTCTCCTAAAATGTAGAAAAAATTGTATAAAATTGTTGTAGAAAAACCTTCTGTTGAAAATTTTTAGATTAGCGATTTTAGAATTACCTCCCTCATTTTCTACCCCTTGGAGATTACGACAAGCTTCGAAGCACGACAAGACCCAAATGGGACCTACATCAAATACACCAATTTCAATAATTGTGGTCCATGGTGACTAGGCAAAGGGTAATGACGCGGCGGTCATCAAATTGCAGCAGACATAATTTTCCTTTAATTCTATTTTCGTATTTCGTATCCTACGTATCTTGAACGAACGGTTGAAAATAATAACTCTTTACTGTTGAAAATAATAAACCAAAATAGAAGATCAAGAGCCTACCTATTGGATTATTTGAGATATCGTACCTGGACTATACAAGGAGTGTAGTCTGTAAAAGAGTATAAACATGAAATCTGTTCAACTACCCCCAAAGCTGCAAGTAATGGATGAACCCCACATTTCTCTCCGAGATACGCCCCGTTTTAATGTTTATTTTCAGGGCCCGAAGTGTTATCTTCCGCTCTGTAACTGTTCTTTTTATCGCAGGAGTTATTGTTACTGCCCCAACCGTTTCGGAACCCCGAAAAAGGGAAAAAAGAAAAGACGGAACCAAATATTTTCCAAGCCATAAATTTCACTTTGGTCCAGACATTGAAAGATTGGGTTGTAATAATATTTACTTCGTTTAGGGAGGCGAATGGTGGGAAGGGGGGGGGGGGGGGGTATTTGTAGATTGTTTACAAATAGGGTGGAAAAAGGAAATGGGAAGAGCAGGCTGGTGGGTCTCAGTGGTCCATCTGCACTTCCCCACGACGATGAAGTCTTTTCATTCTTCAGGATGTGAATTAAATGGTATTTTCATGTTCCATTCATCTTGTGCTCCCTCTTTCAAGATTCATCGATCGGCAAAAGCCACTAGAATTGGATACAATGTTCATTTAATGCTATGCGTAATACTAGAACAAAGTGTGAAACAAGATCTTCGGGGGTCCTCTCGGATTATTTTGGAATGTTTCAGAAATCCACAAATTTCGAGTTGAATGGGTCCCGAGAACAATGTTCAACCAACAATTAGGCTAATTTTCAGGAAGAGAAAAACATGTATAGGTACCTACATCACCTTCTTTCAAACTCATGACAGAAATTGAGTGTCAACCTATATTATTATACTAGTATCTTGATTGGCGTGAAATGGATGTCGTTGGTAAAATTCCACGTGAATATCTGGAGTAGGTAGTTTGTGAAATAGACAGGTAACACATCAACGTTTAAGGAAACAATGTAAGCGCACAATTGATTTGTTTGGAAGTTTCCAACTTAATTTACAACATTTTACTTAAATTTCGTTTGCTAAAACTACCGATTTCACCTCTGATAGGACCATAAATTAGCATTCACAATTTTTGAAAAAAAATATGGGATGAATCCAACATTGTTCTCGGGACCAATTGAGATCGAATTTAGACGAATCTAGGCTTAACTACCACCTGTTTACCAATATTTTACCTAACTGATTTGAGTTCATAATTTATTTTAATTTTATCATTTTTGTGGATTAAATCAGAGAACCTTTGATAACAAGATTAGAAGAGCTCCAGAATTAACGGTGAATAATAATCTGCCATAAAATAATAGTCTATGAATAATATCTTATTTTAACGATAAGAATGAGTAATCTAATCAACTTAAATTTCATCACCCTGCACCTACCCCTAAAAAATCTTCTCAGTCCATCTAGCTGTTTTTGGTTGGGCTGACCTGACAAAGGTTCTCATTATTTATGATGTATGCACATAATGATGACCAGTGGATTATTCATTTGCCTTCAAGTATCATCTCCAAACCATTTAGATTCAAATCGTGTTTCAAAATCAAAGCACCTTCATACCAACGACCACAATACTTACCCCAGCACGGAACCTCGCCCACTCATCAAAACGAAGAACTTTTTTCAAACCCCTCCATATAAAGACGTCTCAAGACGGGAAGCGATTCATTGTCCCAGGTTCTCATTGTACCACAACATCTGTCAACTTGAGAAATATTAATGGCAGCGTACAACCGTGGATTTTCCCCCCTTGGTGACCAAAAACTCTTACATAGGACATCGCAGGGGGTTGGAGAGACAGAGTTCGTCTGTCAGACGCCCATCCTCTGTCTGTCAGACCCCAGGGGTCCCATGGCAGCTTCGTATATTTTACTGCGTCATTAATTTCTCCACCGTAACTTTTTTTCTTTCTTGTCCAACTCACATATTGCCTCTCTCGTCTACCCACAATTGCAGAAAAACGCCTATCCAAACCGGTCTTCCATACCTTTTAATTCTTCGGTAGTAGACCCCAGTTTTTGTCCTTTCTTTCGGTTCGAGTCGTAAAATCTACTTTTTTAGGCGATTTCTGTAATTGAAAATGCATTCTATCAATATTTTCCGAATTCATAACTTTTATCGTGGTCGTCAACGAGAAAAGACAGCAATAAACCAACGTCAATAGACTGAAAATCAAGTTTCGTGGAACGAAATGCAGTAACATCCCTGATGACATCTACAAGAATTTCAACAGACGTCCTTTTGTTTTTTATGGGACCATGTTATGTCCACAATTATTTATTGGGTTTTAATGGACGGATAGTCTCTTACATCGTCTCACAAGCGTTTTTTCAACAGTATTCTTCCATTGACTGCATTGTTGTAGTTGTCCATAGTTTATCGTCAGCTAGAAATTTTTCATAGTAACTAAAATACCGGTTTCTAGAGGGAACCATGGAACTACCAAAAGGTCCATGTACCTAAGTATATGTTACCAATGGATAATACTACTAACAACTTCATCGATTGGTAGGAAAAGCTCAACAACACTAAACACGATAAATATTGTTGAAGAGAAAACATCCTTTTTGGTGTTCTAACTGAAGGTTGAGATGGAACTTCTAGAGGGAACCATGGAACTACCAAAAGGTCCATGTACCTAAGTATATGTTACCAATGGATAATACTACTAACAACTTCATCGATTGGTAGGAAAAGCTCAACAACACTAAACACGATAAATATTGTTGAAGAGAAAACATCCTTTTTGGTGTTCTAACTGAAGGTTGAGATGGCTGACATCAACATAACAGACCGTTTCAGCAGGACTAGACAGCGTTCAAAAGAGTCAGCATCCGAAGAAAACGGTAGGTTCACACGCAACGACTTCTTTTGAGAAAACAGAAACTTGCAACTAGATCAAGTTGGTGGATATCATCGATATAGTAATGTTTGGGGTTTTGTGGGTTATTTATTTGCAGAGCTGATCCGGTAGGCAGAACAACCACGCTATATCCACACTCTTCCGGACTTGTGACAAGGCTCCTCCTTGATTAACATAATGTGATACATGTCATATCTTCAAGAAGGCCAACCACTGCTGCTTGGAACTGACGGCAGGTCAAATAACTGCAGTTCCACCATCCTATCGTGATATAGTAATGTGTTAACTAAATCGATATAACTGCGCAGGTCTGAGGGCTGAAGACTGAACAGAAGGATTGATGACTGACGTAACTTACCTGACGTAATGGGAAACTGAACGAGGAAACTGATCCGGTAGGGGTTCAGCAACTTATCTGACACTTTAGATGCAGGGCAGCAGGGTCCCTTGGAGGGAGTCGAAGAAGGTTTAATCCCAACGGCTTACCTGGTGACGACTTACTTGTGCCTGCAATCCTTAGTCGTTGAGCTGAAGCCCGTCCAATCGGCTCAGGTAATGTGGGGCTCATTCTCATCTCGAGATTACTCGCTTGAAGCGGAACTTCCCAGAAGGGAACCTAGTCTAACGCAGACAATCTAAATTAAAAATCATCTCAAAACCAACGTGTTAGTGATTGTTACGGATGAACCTTGTTGAGGAGTGTCTTCAGAGTGCAGCTGTGCCGCAGCCAATTCGTAGAGATTTTTTTAGTTAGCTTCCGCTAATGTTGTTCTTAGACTAAAGATCCTAGAAAAGACTCCCTCGCCATCTTGTGGGCATTTAAAGAGGACAAATGAGAATATCTAATCCAATATACAATTCATTTTCGATACCTGGACTAAGGGACCCTGACTGAACACAGCACAGTTTTCAATAATGTTTCATTCAGGAGAACACAATACGTAGATACTTACCTAGTGAACACTGCCAGTGCTAGTATTGCCTGGCACTATTTGTTCTGAGTGACCATTTTCTATAAAACAATGTCTGTTCACCACAGAACAAAAGCTGTTCTAATCTCATTCTTTCCCTGCCTGTTTGTAATGCGTCACAGATATTGATAGTTATATGTGCTCAAATTGTGCCCGTAATCCAATCTTTCAATAAATAGCGACAAGAAGTACCTACTCATGTTTTATATGTGTATTACGTGCACAACCGGCCAATCCCAATCAAGGTAAGTCCCATGGATATGTGAAAATTCGCTAACAGCTGATCTACTCAAACAGAAAAATGCATGCCAATTGTCGCGACGGACCTGCACTCTGCAGACACTCATCGCATATGTAAGCTTGGATCACGTCCCTGCCCCACGAAAACAAAACCATTCGAGCGAGGGAAAGTGTTTCCAGTAAAATCCGTTCAATCTCATAACTCTGAGGCAGCAAGTAGGTTCTAAAAGACCGCCGCACAAAACGCTCCCCGCCTCGATCCTGTGCCTCTCAGAGCTTATTATTTGGGCGTCCGTCTTCTTAACAAGACTGGGACCAGGAGGTGTTCCCCGATCCGATGAAACCGGTTCCTCCACGGAACCTTCATTTCGCTCCTGACACAATTCGAAGGATCCGCGGGCCGTGTGGGCCTTTGTTCCGGCGCCGCTCCCGTTAACGATTTTATTGGACGCGATTTTAAGATGAAGTGTTTTCTCAAAGCTATTCGAAACGGGAAGTAATTTTCATGGCTTATTTCTCCCCTATGTATAGCATTCAACACAGCACTTGGCGCGAAGCTTCGGTGTTATCGTCATTTTTGTAGGGGCTGCAATCTTTATCATACTTACACATTTGTCCAGAACGTGAAGAAACAGATTGCAATACTTTCCTTTTTTCCAACGGCCTTATCTAGTAGAATAAACCGGTCACCGTGAGATCACCGAAGTTCAAACTATCAGCGGCGTGGTTAGTACTTGGATGAGTGACCGCCTGCGTGGCTGGGACCACACATCTCAGTATTTTCGCTTCGGGCCGTTGGCGATCCCCTCTCCACACGAGGGGGTGAGGTACTCATTGCCTTGAGCGAAATCATCAGAACAAATTCTCATCCTCCCTCTGGAGGACAGCTGATGACGTCCGCGACGCCGGGAGCGGCAGTCGGACGAAAATCCAGCCTGAAATGGTTGTTTACTTTACTCTACTTTTTCGTCTTTGTTGATCCATTAGTGGAGTATCAACAAAAGTCGAAAAACTTAGAGACAGTAGTTTGAAGATTGAGTTAATCGGTGTTCCATGGGTCACCAGTCATCCCTTGACGAGTCTGTAAATAGTCTATTTTTGTTCGTTATGATGTGGCGCTTTCCGATTTTGAAAAGGGTTCGGGCGACGGGCGTCGTAAGTCCCCTTCCGATCAATATGGGAGCCCTCAGGGGGGAGAAACCGCGTTGAGTCACTCTTTCATTGTCCCATCTCCTGGTGTCAACCTCCCGACTTCGGCCAAAAATCATTCGCGGACTCGACCCAACTCTTTCTCTATCTGCTCCAGAGCCCATCGATTCAGAATCAACGGCCCTCTATTCACAACCTTCAGATGTTTGGCTTGATGAATCATTTGATTTTACCATCCATAAATGAATTATTCAAATGGGGGCATCAAACAGTAGTGCACTTCAATTGGGACTAAAAATCGTAGATGCTGGGATGAAAAAAAAAAATCAGCTAATACTCAATATCATCTCTCAGCTCGAAATATTGTATCATGTCATGTACTTGCATTTGACCAGACATGAAGACCAGACATGAAGATTCGTTTGGTTACAAGATTTATTTATATATTCTGGGTTTGAGGTTTCATCCATCCCCTTTTAATATCATCATCCTGTTTTTCACATTCCGTACTCGACCCGAAGGGAAGGTAAAAGGAACGTAGGTACTGCAATAGGCTTAAAAAAAAAAAAAAGAATCTGTAAAAGCCACGATTCTTCTTGTTTCAGACTTAATTATGTTAGGTATGTACGGATGTATTAGTATAAATATACATACATAAGTCGAGATCAATATTGTGACCTACCAGGTAAACAAATCCAATTTTAAGGCATGATTTTGGTTTGTTATTTTTAATAATGAACCATTGGAATCGAGCACGGAAAATTGTTTTTTACCCCGCCTCAAAATTTGATGTTTTACGTTTCAAGATACCAAGTAGAATTTCCGAAAAACAGCCATTTCTTAGTTCCGGATGAGGAAAATGGTGTGTTGCTCTACACTAGAAGATGTTCTGAGTCTTGCTTGTGACTTTCTGCTAAGCGGCTAAGGCCTCGCACGTTGAATACCTGTTATAGTACAGAAATTATACTCGGAGGAAATCATTCCGATAGTTCAAATACGTAGAGTTTACTTTTTTTTTTTTTGTGTTATCCAAAGCCGCTGCCGAAGGTTTACCTATCTACATTTCAACTTCATTTACATTGGTTATGAAGTTCTTCAATACGATTCAAGGCTCATTAATTGGGACAGGGGGTTTCCACCCGTACTCGGTCTTTAGTTACAAAGGCCTTCCCCCAATGAGAAATGAGAGCACATTCGTAGTTTAACCCTCTGGAAGATGTGCGGCCGGATTTCCCCGTTTCCCTCATTGTAATACGAGAAGCACCTTCATCTGTAAAGCATCACGACAGGGTAAACGTGAGGGTGACTCCAAGAAGGAAGGAACCCACGAAGGGAGGGTAGAAGAGCAAAAAACTTCCAAAAAAGAATGTGGGGGTTGAAACGAGGTCTGGAGGGGTGAGTTACGTTTCCTACACTAAGTCAACACGAGGGTTCCATCCCTGGGAGGTAATCAAGGGGGCGGTATTTGTTTTAAAGATGCGATAATCGAACGCTTGGGACGAGGTCCTGCAGCGAGGGGAATTGGCCCAAGGGCAAGGGATTTCGCTCTGAAGGGAAACCACCATAAACCAAAGCTGTTGGTAATAATATGGAGTTTCAGAGTTCCCTGAACGTCCATAATCCGCTTGGGGAGAAGTTCCCTTCGAGCTGACCATTCATATCGGCTGTCGACTGCAGATTTCATGAAACATTATATTAATATTAGGTACGCTAAGTCTGTATATCTACCTGTTGGTCTTTAAATCACTCTCGAACGGCTAAACCAATTTGGATGAGTTTTTTGCAAAACCATGGCAAGCGTACCTTCCGAGCTATTTAGGGTTTAGTTGTGCATCGAGGCTTGGCGTTGTAGTCAGTAAAATAAGGTATATCTCTGTAATTTTCAAAACGCCTTGAATAGATCACTTGAATGGTTTGTAATTTTTTTTTTTTTTTTATAGTTTCCCATTTACATCTAAGAAAGAGACCACCCACTGTGTAGGACCATCCATTCCTTCCTTCGATATTGGCTGGGGAAAGTAAGCGATTTAGGTATTAATAAAATCATAGACAGTTTTATATGGGGTTTTTTGGGTTATTTATTTACTGAGCTGATCCGATAGGCAGAACAACCACCCAATACCCACTCTTCCGGACTTGAGGCACGGCTCCTTCTTGATTTACTTACGTAATCTGTAGTCAAGAAGGCTTACACATTTGCACTCTCCTCAGGCGGACCAACATGATCTATCGTAATAAACAGTTTTGTAATAATTTGCCGAGTTTTTACTAGTTTAGAACAAGAGTTATTAGTAGCTGAGAGCAGCACATCCGTGGTGCGTAGGATGCAGAATCGAACATCTACTTATACAATTATCTCTATAGGCACCTATATCTTGACTTGGCAGAGATTCATTTTTCTCGCACTGTGATGCCTAAGATTGGTTCATATTGTCTCAATAAATGAAGTGAAATTGTTAGGTGTACAATCGAAAATACACAGGATATTGCTCAGGAAAACACCAAAGCTTGAAACTTCCAAGGTTTTCAATGTTCCATACAATGTTTTTCAATAAATAATGATTTTTTGTTTCGCCAATGAATTGTATGGAACGTATATGATGATTGATTGATGAATTGATTCATTTTTTCCATCTTGAAATGCGAATATCAACTCAACTTTTCATCTGCCATTTCCATGACATTTAAACTCAACAGTCTTAACTCAATATTCAGCACAGAGCTCTCGTTACACGTCCACCCCAGACTTGTTAGGAGGGCTTGTTCGTTTTTTCCAAACAGGAAATAAGGTTAACTCGACGGGGAATGGAACCACCGTGGAAGTTTCAAGAGGAAAAATTACTTCAATCCTCCGGGGATAAACTTTTTACTTTAGAGGTTTTACGAGGGAGCGGAAACAATTTGATTAGGCCTAGGGATGTTTGGGGGCGCGTGCTCTGCCAAAACTACTTCGAGCCTCATCTGAATACACACCAAATCATCCATGAATATGATCATTGTCACGAGTATTGTGTAAAGGAACTTTTTGCTTCCATGTAGTATTGTTTTGTATTCTCATAATTTGATCGTTAATTTAATAGAAAATGGGGTAGAAAGTAGAAGAACAAATGTGGCTTCTTCAAAATGGTATAATTCTGACTAGTTTTGCATTTATTTTCAGCCTCTTCGAGGACTTTAGCTTAGGTCTTTGACATTGCATAGCGTAATTGCTGCCAGCGGTGGATATTTAGGTTGAACGTGGTTGTTGGTGCACAATTTTCCATTAATCGTTCAGATAGAAATTGTTTGCTTTATTTGTATATTCCATACTGGTAAGTTTGGGTAAGTATTTTTTAAGTTAAGAAGTTAAGATAAGTTAAGTAGGGGTAGAAAGGCTGGTAGTGGTCATTTTTGTTACCAAGACGCCTAAAAATGCAAAAAATTCTACATAATGCAGGTTTCTGGCAGCTAGCAAGATAATCTCAGAGTCCTATCTAAGTCCACATACTCAACCTCTATATGGGCAGCCCCCCCCCCTTCCGCCTTTCCTTAACCCCCTTCACTCTTTGGTTTTGAGTGGATAAAACATGAATGTGCAAATGCGCGGTACTTGTAAGCAAAAGGCTAAAAACCTGCTTAGATCTCTAGAAGTTGAAGGGGATTGAGATATACCTACTTAGCGATTCAACAGGGAATTTAAAAAAATTGAAATTATGGTGTGTATTTTATCAAGTCTATTTATCAAGTCGGAAAGACAAAATGAGGGTAAATATGTACCATTCATGTTCGAACATTCCCAGGAGTCTCGGATTGCTGCATAATCGTAACCAGAAATATCAGAGCTGATCTAAACCTTGACAAAAAAAAACACAAAATTGTCTAATGTAATTTACAACATGTCTTACCTTTACTCTTAGGATAGAAAGACCAAAGCGGGGGATGAATAGGGTTACCAAGCAAGTGGGAGTGGCATAAACAAACTCAACCAGGCAATGAACGCTATTGAGATAAGAGTCTCAGAGACTTTTGCTTGTTAACCTGTGGAAAATGAGCCAAATAATGCGAGAGATCCGTCGGTTGAAACGTCGAAAAGAGCCCCGAGTCATAAAGCCTTGTTTGTAAGCACCAGCTCCTTTGGTACCCGCCAGTCTCCGCGCCCCCAAGTCCGTTTCGAGCGCGTTTTACGGCCTTACACTGACATCAACCGCTCCTTACGCAAATGAGATTCAAAATACTAGCTATCCTCCGACTATAGGCGTTTTAAATCTCATACGTGCATACATATCTCCATGAGATGTTACAGTCCGATTTCTAGAATGGAGATTTTTTAGCATCTTTAGTACAGGTATTTTAGTCTCGATTCTTGAAAATTTTGTGATTCATTTACTCATATAATCTAGTTATATTAGTTTTACTTAGTACCCACTTGGAAAAACGTCTGGCAAGTTGGGTGGTCAGTATAGCTTCCTCACCTTTGTAACATGGACGAATAGAATCAGTTAGTGAACATTTCAGCGAAATTGGTGGAATAGTTCAGGATTTATACCTATGAGAATATATTTCACGTTTGCGCATGCGCACCCGCCCAAGTGTTGGAGTCAGCCCTCAACTACACTCCGAATGTGAGCGAAATCGGTCCATTAGGAACTGAGAAATTATATTTACAGGAATTTCACGTTTGAGCATGCGCACACGCTAACAGTGATCTGCTGGCTATGAAATTATTAGGGGACTGTCTAGGGTCTAACCCTCGTAATCCCTGAAAATTTCACCGAAATTGGTCGAGTAGTTCCGTAGCTACGACTACGACAAGAAATTTCAAGTTTGCGCAGTAGCTATTACTGATCCAATCGTGACAAAATTCATCCAAGGTGATTGTCTTGGAGTTAGCCCTCAACTACCCTCCGAATTTGAAACTATACCAAGCTTCAAATTCGTGTTTGCGCATGCGCTCACGCCACTAGTAGTTGTCCAATGGTGAAGAAATTGATAAGCGACCGTCACGGGGCAACCCGCACAATCCCTGAAAATTTCATCTAATTTGAACCATACCTTCATAGTGGTTTTGCCGGGGTAAGGAGGAAGCAAAAATCGTCATTAATTTTAGTAGACTCGTAGTTCTTAGTCTAGTTTCAGCCAATTAAGTAGGAACTTGAACCTTTTGAATCTGCAAGGATATATTTATGAATTCCCAATGTTTGTTGCCTCTTCAGGGGCCCACCTTCAGGATTGAGCAACAAGCAAAGATGAAAAAACCCCTATTATTTACACAAAAGTCCAAGGTGGACGAAACGAGAAACATGAGAAGACACTTACGTATTATACGAAATACCCGTATTGTTTTTCCGGGGAGATTGTAAAAATGCCTTTCATAGGAAGCCGTCGAAAGTACATGGTAGAAAGGAAATGATTATTAGGAAGGAATATTTTCCCTTGTGATCACTATAGTGACACTCGAGCAACAAACGAATAGGTATAAAAATACCACTAACGAGATAGTCTGAACGAAATTAAGTACCACTGAATCGTAAATATTTTCCATCGTTATCAAGCCTCTTACCCTCCATCACAAGTTAGAGCTTCGCTTCTGATGTTCTTGAAAATAAATAATATTACATTTATGAGGAATGTTGAACTTTATGTGTGTACCTATGTTTGGATAATCCTGTGCACCCTTTACTATCAGAGAAGACGTCGTGTCCCCCCGAGAGATAAACAAGGATGTGACTTGGCGAAAAAAGCCTCCTTTCGGTCCTCTGTCAACAGAAAGCCTAGCACCTTTCACATCTTGGTGTGGCAGAAGATAACGCTTCCTCTTCGCCTGGATGTTTGGTTCTTCTGAAGCACCGTTCTTCATTGTTAGCCAGTTGTACCAGCTACTTGATACTGCGCATTGTGAGTCTCATTAGACTATTCTGCTTCCAACGTACATTAAAAAATGTATTCTAAAAATGAATTACAGGTAAGCTGTTGCATTCCGACGCCATAATTCACTTATACCTAGCATTGATTCTACGTGAACTATGAAATTAGCATCCGATCAAATACCTATATTTGTATGTGCATATATATGAATTGATCAGAAGGGTAAAATCCGCTTCATTCTGTTTGAAGTTTAATAGCACCATTATCTCGCTTCTTCTCTATCTGTCTGCCTTCCCGTATGTTCGCCTTTTCACGGCTACAACATCCACCCGATAATCTATTGATGGGAGCAGCGAATGTCTATGGATTACTCAAACTCGAATTGTTCAAATCTGAAACGGAGATTGAGTTTCCAGGGAGGAGGGCAGGGTGAACCCTCATAGAGTGGTCCAATCTGCTTAAACTTTGAGAAATAACCCGAGTTTTTCGTTTGAAATTGTACTACCAACTTGAAAGAAAAACCATTATATAAATTACTCAATTGTAGGCAGAGCAAGACGAATTGAAGGGTGGTGGGGGTAGGGGGTAGAAGATAATGACATTCAAGACAGCCATTGAAATTTTCAGAGATTTTGAGGTTGTGACGGTAAAGGAGATTTGCCATGTTATTTCGACTGGTAGACTCCCGATTCTTGAAAGCTACAGCGATTAGGACAATCAGGTTTGATCCATCAGCCCTGCATCTCTTCTGAACTAAGCTGATTAACCAATCACTAATTCTGAAGGGGTTCAAACTGTCACATTCCCCTCACCTTTCTAGAACCTTGGTGGAGGGGGGAAATAATGCCGATTTACCCTTTACCCCCTCCACCATGGCAAGGTGGAGCTTGGGGATAATGATTCTATATTACCAACAGTCACCTAATGACTCTACAAAGACCGCGCAAGCACAAGCAGATATTTACAATCTTCACCAAGCCATCCGATCCCACAGCGTAATCGGCTGTTTACTTGAGCAGCTGCAGGAACAAGCTCACCAACTACAGTTGAGAACCATTCAGAAAGTTGAACAAGTACAGTCAGAAGGGTACGATACGTGTCGAGCCTCGTCAAGAGAGCCCGTCGAGGACAATCAATCAATTGAATTGCAAACTCCGAACCGCTATTAAGAGTTGTTCTGTTCAGCTCTTTTAATCTCCGTCTTTCATACTCTTCTTCTGACTAGTTGAACAAGAAAAAAACCTCCAACCAGAATACGACTCAGAAAGAAAATAACGAGAAAAACCCCTATTGCAAGTCAGCAACACCGGGAAGAAAGAATATAAAAACAGAGTACATAATTCGAATAGTGAAAAGAAGATTGTCTTATTGAATAAACAACGAAAACGTGGTTCTCCTGCCAGGAGGTTTATAAACTAAGTACGTGGTTGAAATAAGTTGCTAGAAGGGACGTCAACGTGAGGCACATCCTTGATGTAACCTCTTCTTTTCCAGCGAGGGGGGATTCTCCGGTTTCACATGAACGGGAAACACAATAAGGATCTTTCATCCAATCTTTTTCATATATCTCTTTACCCCTTCATACGTAAGATGAGCGTCCGATCGTCGTGGGAGGTTCCATAACAGAATCCTGCATTTCGTTCGCATATATCAGGCCTTTGTTTTTTCTGTTCACGTTTCCTTGTTTCCATTCTTTATTGCTACTTTGCTACTGAGAAACGGAGGGTGCCCTTATTTCTGGAAGCAAAATGAAACCTATCAACACTCAATGTCGATACAAATTTAATTCCATATAACATTCTTCAGAAGTAAAATTTATTTTACCAAACATTGGAATGAAAAGCTAATAGGAAATTAGGAAAAATTCGAAAATCCTATCTTCAGATACTCTTAAAATGAGGTCATTAACCAATTACTACATACCCCATGAGTACCGTTCGCCAGGTTTCCAAGATCTAACATGTTGTTTTCGGCTTATTGTCAACGCAAGACATAGATGGACTTCTTATGTCAACGACTCCTTATACCTGTTCAGTTTTCACCCGGGAAAGTTATCCTCAAACATTTGATGGCGTATCCTTGCACTAGTAAGTGACTAATTGATAATGTGCAATAATTTTTTAGAGACAATTTTCTTCGATTCTGTGATAGAACTTAAGCACGAAAAATTCTCGAAATTTTTCTTGGTTCGTCAACTTTAAAAGTGAATTTCTCAAAAAGGTCCAGACTGGTCTTTTAAAACGTTTCAGATATGTTTCCTGGTACTGTTCCCTTTCCCAATACCAACATTTAGCCGCGATTCAATGTTTTATGATTTTTTGAATCTTTACAGTCCGAATTCCGGAAATGGAGTTTCCCGACAGATACTGACAGAAAAAATTAGAACATCCTGGATTATTTATTGGGCGAGCTAAAACTCACTCACTTAACATCAATACATAGTAATAATTACTTTTTATTCTATCAAAAAAGTCATCTAATTGAATTGATTTCGACGTATGAATATAATTTTTAGTTTCTGTACCGTCTTTATATTATTATTTGCGTTACATATCTCATTCCACAGTCCCTATGTGATACCCACCTAGTTATTTTGTTAGTTGTGATGTAAAAAAATAGACATTCTGTATTTTTACAGAAAATGTAGGAATTTAATGTTACTTTCACCCAAAATTGTGTGCGATACCCAGGGCTCAATTTTCAACCAATTTGCGTGGTTGTTTTTCATTCAATGAAACAACCGAACTCTCGGTTAATCCGAAAGAAACTGGGATTCTCGATAAAATCTTAATCCTTCATTTATTCAGGATCGATCTGGTAGATTTCTTTCTGTGTACTACCGTTGTCAGAACTTTGAAAATTCCCTTGAGCAGGAGGAAATAACGGATTTAGTATTCCAAAAGAAGACACAATTATTACCAGAATTTCCGGCCTTCATGACTTGAAATTAGGAGGGTAAATGTATGAATCTTTATATTTTTATGGACTATTTTTGGTGTCATCCTGATGTAAGGAAATGGTGTCACTGAGCCCCATTAATAACGAGGTTACGTTATTTTTCGATTCAAGACTCAAAATTTCAAATTTTCCTGAAATTTCTGGGATGCTCCATTTTTTCACGAATCAAAAAATCAATTATGATATTTAATGGGTCAAGTATCACGGCTAGTAAACCATACAAGTTGACCCCATCAATCAAACGGATCGGAAAAATGATGAACCGCAAACTTATACGTGAAGAGGGTGATGAATGTTTGGTGAGGCGAAAATACTCGGACGAAAGTCGCATGACCGGAAAATTGGAAGTTTCATTGGATTTTCGACGAGCCGCGGGGGGTCACTTTACCATCGAGATAGGGTTTGCGATGTCAATAAAGAACGTGGAGGTAAAATTGAGTTGGGGAGGCGAGAGCTATGTCACAAATCAGGAATGGTATCGGGAGGAATTTTCGAAAATGTCATCCATTTAAGTTTACTCTAGTTACAGTTCCAATAGTAACCCCAAACATCATGGAGGGGCAGGGGAACAGAAAATTTGAGAAATGAGTACTTAGGTAGGTACCTAGTAATGCAATACCGCGGAATAGGGGTATCTACAACCAGAGGCCTCGGGTTCGATTCTTATGACGCTTCCCTGATTTCTTTTAACTCGTTCCTGTTTTTCGCTTCAATAAGTAAAGTATACCTAATAAGAAGTGCATTTTGTGCCAGTTTCGAAAATTACAACGTTCAATTTATAACCCCTAATTATTTTATTGGGAACTGAATTCAGCCAAACCTATTAAAATACCTACCTATACCTATAATATTATTGAAATGGCGTTTAACATTAATACAATACATTCGGAGAAATTTCCATGAGGATTTTTCCAAAACGATGGCAAAGTTTCTGGCCATGCTATAGGCTACATTAGAATATTCTCATCCTTTTCTTTAACCAAGAATCGACCGCCCTCCGCGACCGACATTCAGGTAAATACGTTTCCCTCGAGGGCTCAGATTTTCTACTGTTGCGTATCACCACGAGGTGAAGTTTACAAGAATGGGGAAGCATGAATTTCAAACTAACCGGGCTAGCAGGAGAAATCGGCTGGTAGTAAAATAAACGGAAAACATAAAAAGGAGGTTGTTCCGAAAACGGAAAACGATTTGGTTGCGGGTTGATTAGATGCACGGTATTGCATGAGAGACAGATTCATTGCCTGAAAACATTCATGTACCATTCGTTTTAAAATCTCTCTTGTGGAATCTCTCGATATTTGAAACCTATCAAGACAGAAGATCGAGGGTCCAATGGTAAATATCCAGCAGATAGGGGGGAGATCGTTGAAAATTACCTACAGAGAAAACAGAGTGAGGGAGATGACGAACATTATATCAGGACGGTGGGAGCTCAGGAAATACGAGAAAAACTCTAATCAAGGCCTTTGACAGATTTAATTTCAGCTTCGGGACCCCATGTTGGATCTGAAAGCCTACACGAAACACTTTAACAAGTCCCATCTCGGCTCGCCAGGTGGTGAATGGTAATGAGCAAAGGCATCGTGGAAGATTCTGAAAGGGCGCAGGCAGGGTACCGTCTACAAACTGAAAATGTGGTTTTGTGCTCGGCAACCCGAACTCGACAGAGATCTTCCTAGACCCAAAGGAGGCGTTTGACACGTTTCACTCTAAACCTACGGTTCACGTTAACGTTGAGGAAGGCCCCCACAGCGAAGGTTTTGTGGAATGAGTTTTACCTCCTATGGCTTTTTCACGAGGCCTCCGGACTTGTTCTTTTCTCCCGGGTTAGGCTCAATTTATGCGCCCATAGGACCACCGATGTTTTCTGGGGGAGGACGCTATAAAGATCGGTAGGGAGATACAGTTTTACATGGGACCTGGGTTTCGGAAATAAACTACCAGGGAAAAAGGAGACCTGACCTTTTCCAACTGCGACAACCGACCATACGTTACCATTATGTTGGACAGGAGGGGGTCTGTGATGGGCCAATAAGTTTCGAATCTTTTGTCATGGGTGGCTCTGCATGAATAAAGATTCAATCACTAACCAATATTGGTCTTCCTACGAGTAAGAGCTGTACAGCTACTGCCAGGAATTTCCAACACAGAGAGGCAATCGTTTCCATGCGCCTCTTTTTGACAAAAATCTACGAGCTGTAGGAGCACAACATTAACAACAAGTATCTAATTTCAAAGAGGAAAACATAATTATTATGAATATTAAATTTCCCATCGCAAGTCGATGTGAGCTACTTACGATCGTGCATTTCCACTCAAAAGATACCGGAACATACCTGCAGAAAAGAAAGAAAAGGTTACTAGGTATATTAGGTAATTGAGCAACACTTAGTTTATATAATTAGGTAATAATTAGGTACCTACATAGAGTAGATTACGAAAGTAGACAATAAAATTCCAATTCGTGAAGTATCTACTCTATCCAACACTAGGCAGTCTCGGCAGTTTTATTTACGGCAGGTAAAAAATTATTCATTGTCAAGTCAAAATTTATTGGTACCTACGTTGGAAAACTAGGAAGTAACAGCTGTTAAGTAAACTTTTCGGAATTGGTGGCATTCTGGAGCAACAATGGTTTCATCATGATCAACAAGGGTTAATCGCCAAGGGACAATAAAAAAGTTGAAATGTATGCCCATCAAACATTTTTATGATGTTAATAATATAAACATTGTGGTCATACAATGCCCCTGGACCAGCAGACTAACTTTACTTTTACTCTTCATACTTTACTTTTTTTTAGTACGATCAACCACCCAGAATACTATATTATAGGAGCGCCTCAGATCATCAAACCTCGAAAATCTATCCAACATGGATATTGGAATAAAGTAAAGGTACCCGAAGAGGAATCAATCGGTCACGAAGTGCTCAGATCACAGACGTATAATATGCAATAATTCAAAATGTGTATAATGAGCGTTGTTATTTTTTTTCATTTGAAAGTTAGGAGAGCGATTAGATACCTATTTTGCTTTTGCACGAGACATACGCAGTTAACTTTTAATTAATTTCTGAAGTTTCGATGATGTCATCGTTGGAAGGGATACTTGGGGGGAGTGGTGTGTATGATACTTGAAACCATGATATATAGCCCCGAACAATTTAATTTTTCCCATCGTTTATCAACACCAGAAACGAATTTAGGAGTAAGGAGTAAATAAGGAGTAAAATAAGAGTAAGGGGTTAATTAAGGAGTAAAATTCAAAACAGACTAATGTCACAAATTAAATACCTACCTATCTAGTTGGTAATTCTATCATTATTATCTAACTGTGACGGAATGCCATTATCAATAAAACAATCGTTTCCAAACAATTTATGAAGAAATACGTTTGGGTGACTTCAGATTATTACTCCACAGAGCTGGGCAGATGGAAATTGTACAGCTGATGTTCTTTTTCAACTATATCCAACGTTTCATTGGAAAAGAATTGAGAATCACGATGTATTGTAAAAATGGCTATTAGAAAGTTTCCCTTCGTCGTTATAAAGAGATGCACAGCAAACTCTGCCATTGGAAGCGGAGAAGGCAGTTACGCACGACTACTGATTGAGCGAAGGGGTCAATTGGGATCCTACAGACCTACAACTACCAGAGAGACAGGGCTTCAGAGTACCGGAGGATCGTTGACAGATAAATTGACATTCGCGGCCTCAACGGGAATGTTAACTGTATATTGGGACGATGAAAGGGGAAAGGAAGAAACATGGAATCACTTATAAATGTCGAATGAATAACGAGCGGATTGAAAACCGTTGAAGGATAACTAACCCACTATACTAGTTTGTATGTAATGTATCTACTGTCGAATCACAATCCGGGGTGCCGTTACAAATATCTAACTATTCACTACCTACCTACTATCTTTGTCAAGGATGTATCTATTTATCTATTTAACAGTAAACTATTCTGAATGATACGAAGAAGCGCTTACTACCAACTTGAATGGAACTCTGGGTTCGTTGAAGAGAAGTTTGAGATTATTATACGTGAGGCTTGTCGCTGGATAATAATCTTCATTTTATTTATCATACCTAAAAATTTAGTACTTTCACAATTAAAATATATAATGAGTATATCAAGTTATCTGTTCATATTGAAAACTGACTGATCGAGCGGACTCTGTTATTTTATGCCACCGTTTGTAACAATAGTGATACCTTTCTACCAAGAGGAGTTGCTTTTGGACAGACAAATTCTTGAACGGAACGTTGTGAATTATAGTTGCTATTTCTCAAAGCTTCTTGAAAACAATAAATTGTTGATTTATAGGAGAAGATGTGATCTTAGCCTCTGCTAGAGACAACATTCATCAAGACAGAATGTCACCCCACCTTCTGAGAAGGGCCAAGTAGAGATGCTTTTTGCGAGGATTTCAGATACCAGGGGAAGGGAACTTAACCGTGCCCTATCTTGACATCTAGGATGTTTTAGTAAGTCCTTAAACTGTAGGTCGATGCGGTTAACAATAATAACGACTTGGCTAGTTCACCGTTGTCTAGGGTCGTTCAGATCAGGTTGACAGGTACACCCCCGATTTAAACCAATGTCTATACTTCTCCTCAGGTACCCGCATTATTCAATAAGACTAATCTAAAGATATTCCACCACTAAGATCAATTTTCAGATGATACCAGTGTCAGCCAAAAGAAAAATTTAGATGATGGTGCAAGTCGCTTTCAAATATCTAGCATGAAACGGAAAAGAAACAGAAAAGTTCATAATTCTGATCAAAGTATGGACAGACACTATAACAAGGGTTAAGCTATTTACAGTACCAACGTATCAAAGTCAACATGTTATTAACAGAATAAGAGTATGGCTACTTCAGGTAGAACAAAGGGATAAAATATTATGTTACCACGAATTGAATTCCCGCAATATTCCTATTTCTAAATAGAAACATCCGTGGGTTCCAACTGCCCTTTATTAATTTCCAGTTATAACATTCAACAACCCGTACCTTGCACACGAAAATAGTATTATACAACGTTGATCATAATAATTATAATTATTTTGTTTGAGCAATTATTGCTCACACATACCTCCTCTCACAGAAATTTGCACAAATGGTTCGAAATATACCACGGTAGAACAATCTTGAATAATAACAGACCCTTAATGATCCAACAAACGGTCCCAACACTGTCTTCCTACAGCTGTACAACGTAAAGATACTACGTTTGTCGACGAAAGATCTTTCCCATACTGCACAGAGTCACGCAGCCTACCTGCTGAATTATTCCCGAACTAGCGGTCGTGGTTCTCTGATAATGCCATCTTTACTTTATCCGTCAGCCAGCTACACACCTGTTATCACGTTCATATTTGATGAAACTCCATTCCCATCTGGCAGTTGCTGGATTTTCTCCCTTACTTTTGTAATATTCGGGAGAGGACGGAGAATAGAAACGTTGAGGAGCCAGGAAAGCGTTTTTCCAACATCCCTGGCTTTTCCAGGAGCTGTACAGCATTTTCAACTTCTCTGTAAACTTAAATTAGTGAACCTTTACGTATCCCTGTCAGTTCACACATAATTAATTGAGAATGGCTGAAGTTTTTTCGTGGAGTGACAGACAAGTTCCAATAAGGATTCCCTGTTTAGTGCAATAAAGAAAACTCATTATTTTCACGAATTCAGCGATGTTCTACCTTCAATATCCATCTGCTAAAACATGAAGTTTGAAGAACAAAAAAGAGAACAAATAATTTACCATTATTCTGTCTATATTCAGGCAACCAAAGAGTCAATCCATCAATCCTAGAAGAAATATGAATGGCCTGTAAACTCCAGCTATTCCAGCCGTATTAAGAAATAACTTAACCATGTTTCGTATTTGGTTCGCAGGAACTAAGATAAACTGGGAATTATATTTGTTCCCTAAGCTCTACGCGGCGTAAATGTAGATTACAGTTGGACTAGAACGAGGGTAACCAAGCATTATGACTATGTCAGAGAGATACCTCTAACGCGAGGCACACTTTAATGAATCCCACAGGGGTATTTCACCTGAGATTTACGTTTCTGTGACCCTCACCACGGTATCTCTTTACCCAGCATGAGCCCGGGGTCGGATTTTAATTGGACGACAGAGACACAGAAAACCGCGCCCAGGACAGTCGCGAGATCGCTATCTCCGTCACGTCCCTTTCCAGTTTATCTTGTTAAGCTCTCATTCTTCTGGAACCCCAACATCCCGTGATTTATTGAGGAGCATAATAATTGTGGATCATTAAGAACGGCGGGGGTCTAGAGTTTTAGTGCTATACACACGATTACATACGTAAGTAACAGAGAACATACCTACATATGTGTACTATCTGTACACATCTGTACATATATGTATAGTACATATGTGTACTATCGACAACTATTATAACGCCTTACATGCACTTATTATGGAACATGGAGCAGTATTCCAAGAGAAAGTTACCTACTATTTGCGGATCGAAGTACCCAAAAAAAGTCTGCCAAGTGGTTGGGTAGTAGGTATAGCTTCCTCACTCACTGTCATAGATATATTTATGATATTCTCTTATGCGTGAAACACATGAAGCTCCTGTAGGATGACACAGACGATTGAAAATTAAGTATAAAAATAATAATAATAATAATAATTGAACTTCACGGTTCAGCTGTCATTTTCTAGAACTGAAGAGCGCAACAACAAGTTGAAAATGCCTCTATGTTGGCATGTAAATTTTAGTTTAAGATCGGAAAAATTGTTCAAATTACCTACCTAAAACAAATTATGAAAGAGAAATTTCGTTGTAAACCCTAGAGCAAAGTGTTGGAAATTGAATGCAAGTGCTTGTTGTGAGAATCGGTAAAAGTAAATATTTAATGTAAAGTAAGTTTCTCTCACCAAAAATTAGCTCATTTGATGTAATAAAGTTTGATATTTATGGTTATCCTATATTACAATCGATGAGGCCCCAGGTTAGGTACACAGTAAAGTTCCCTCATGCTGTCGAGTCCTATAAGCCCTGAGATGGTAATAGGATCATTCTTAGTTATTGCGTTATCGTCTCATTTTATTGAGTCACTATATCGTTTAACCAACCAATAAACTACCAAGCTCGGCAATTCACGACCACAGAACGGCTAGTTCCAGAGGGTGTGCCCATGCCCCGTGTGTAAAATCCTCATTTTTGAACTCGGATAAATGTACTAAGTGCCCATCACAACCACCAAGAGCCAAATATCAGCGAAAAATTTAATTTTGGTAGAGCCCAATATTTTGACTAGAAAGAAGTAGGACATAACGTCAGAATAATAAATAGGACTACCTATGTCAGAAGTATAGTTCCACGACTCTTTTTCGCTCATCGGGCAGTCCTCGTATGAGACATTCTAGGAAAGTACTCAGTTAAATCAGTGAACAAATAAAAATAAACAGGTGAAATTGCCCGTCGCAAATGTTGAACAACGACCAACAACAGTAGGAAAGTCAGTTTTATAAATATTCACAACCGGTCTTTTTTTTATCTCGCCGCAACAACTTTTTATCGGTCCATCCTTGCCAGGACGCTGGAGTTTCCATGTCCCCCGAGCAAGTACGCTTTTTTCCAGTCTTGTTCCCATCCCATGTATTCGTTGTTGGTATCGTATAAGGCCGTTAAAATTTATCGTTGCCAAACAGGGTCATGTCTGAGAGAATAAGACTCCACACCTATGGCGAAGAAATAAATGTGAGAGCACATCAAATATTTATTACATAAGTCCGAGAGTGGTATACTAAGTGTACGTGAAGGAGCAGCCCATATCGGTTGGTTTATTGCGTGTAGACATGAAGGAAAACTCAAGTTGTGCCATATAGAGTTAAACAGCCTCTCGTGTTTTTTTTTTTTTTTTGTATTTTTTAAACTAAAAACTCTATTGTTAATTTTTCAGTTGCAAACATTACAGTTGTTTGCAGCTATATGTAGTAGGATTCAACTTAATTGAACATGATCACTCGAGCTAAGTGAAGTAACCGGCCCTCACCAGACCTTTACTCACTGTTGCGAGCAAACAAAATATCGTGATTTATTTGTGTCAAAAGACATTGGGAGCAATTCAAGAGATCAATGATTTTATTCAATCTCAATAAACTGTATGCCATTTAATTGATTTAAAAGAGAAAAGACGTATCTAGTGAAAGAAGATATTTCATAGAAACCACGAATGAGGTCCAGGCAAAAGATGTTAGCTTCTGAAACTTTATCACAGTACAATACGAAATTTTTTTAGGAAATTCGAGAAAAAAGAGAGCTTTCAAAAAAGTTGCATTGAACCCGTGCAACGTTCACAAGAATGTAAGTACCTTCTAAAAGAAAATTTCTGGAATAATTTACTTGGTTGCTATCGAGAATGATAGAACACCTGATCCCTAGTGATGGACGTATTTACCCGTTTGTCGGTCGTGATGGGCCATCGATTCGAGGTGAAAGATGATGGGGGGGGGGGATATTCTATTATAGCCGATAGACTGGCCAGGTGGAACGTACCCTGTAATTCAGCGGAAACCATCATCAAATTCGGTGTAGGCGTTTCAAGCGTTATTGAGGAAAATACAGACACACACATACCAGAGAGTGCGATACGAAATTCAAAGAGAAGGTTCGCATTGCTGTCATTCTAACACTAAGCGGTGCACCGATCATCCATGTTCCTACAGTTGATTCAATTTCAACTATGAGAGGAAATTTGGAAAAACAACAAAACAAACAATTAAACAATGGGAGGACATTTGGAAAAAATCTACAAAGAGGCTATGATACACAGCTTCCTTATATCCTTACCCAATAATATGAATTTGTGGATCATTCAAATGTACCTAGGCACCAATACTGCGATCCTGTTCCAACAAACCTGTTTACCTATACCTTCCAGTCAAATTTCAGCAAGATCTGACGCCTAAATCTTTAGAAATGGATGTGTGTGTCATTTCAAGTTATCCCCTGTTATCTACCAAATTTGAGCACGATCGGTCGATTAGGTCTTCAGAAATAACATTTTTGTAGGAACTCATCTACAGGCTTACCCTGAAAATTACAATTACATCGGTTGATAATTGTGGGAGTGAATTGCAAGGATTTCACTTATGTGAAAGGAATCAAACCTCAAAATCGGGTAATTTTTTACCTCGTCACTTATCATGATTTTTTTTTTTTTTTTTTTTTCAGGCCGATCGCAATACTTTTGCTTCAACTTTCGAGTTAAGTTGGGAAAGTTATAACGCCAACTGTAATAAGACTGGTGGTAATTTATTCAAACGCGCCTACGAGAAATATTCATGAAGATCCAAAGCATACGATATTTCATAGGCGTTACAAGTTCGAAAAATTGAATTAAACTTCTCCCATTGTTTGTGCAAACACAAAAGAACTCTTGTTTATTGTTGCAAACTAATGAGTCGCGGAGTTTACAATTTTCCGGAGGGACAACAATGGAATAAAAATGAAGACGAAACGTCCGACCGTTTGTCTCCGACAAAATAAATCATCTCGGACGAGGAAAGGAATGGAAATTATAAACAGGCATTATTTCTCGTCAACGCCTACTCCGGGGTGAAATATTGCCGCTCGTGAGAGGCTAGCAGATCCGGAGTGGGAACATTCAGAGCGTGAACCGCAAGTTGGATTAACTACGACAAACATTATCCCATAAGAACGAGGTAGGTTCATTTAATGATTACGTACATAATAGTAAACGTAAAGTACGTATATAATGTCAACAAACTAGTTTGGGCTTCCAAACCCTTGTGATCGAGCGGGACTAAAGTCAGCCCAGAACGGGATCCGCCCGCGGTTTTCAAAATAAATTCTCAAAGATGCTTCCGTGTTCCATTTTCGGCGTTTTTCATTATTCCATTTTAACATACCTACCTAATTTATTATTATCTTGTGTCTAACATAGTTGATGATTTTAAATGCTCCACTTATAATTTAAAATAGAAGAAAAACTATAGAAGTTTGTTCAATAGATGTAGGTATGATGGCGTATGAAGTGAGGAAGGTACTTAATAGATACAGTAAGGATAGCAGGAAACCATGAACACGCTCACGTGATAACCCCTTTTCCCACAATCAATAGTATCAATCATATATCATTTTAGCAAGGAAAATTGAATAATATAAATTTTTTATTTCTTGCACGAATACATAGCTTCCTACCTTCGGTAGTGAGGAAGCAAAACTTCTTAATTGAACCATCGACTAATGATGGTCGTAAAAAACTGAAACCTCATGAAAAACAATGGTTCCGAAAAAACGCTGCCTATCAATAATGGGCAGGTTTGTTCAATGTACAAACCAAGGTCGGTCCTAATTGTGATTCACAAAGAGAAATGGTACCTGCTGTAATGCATCATTTCGTACACAGACCATAACTGGTATATATAAGACCTGCGATACTAAATTCACTATAGTGATGACACTGAGAGCCTCACATTGTTAAAGTATCAGACGTGAACTCTTCACCCATCGTAAAACTAGCTAACGATATCCATTTCTACCCATTATCCTCCAAGTAAAGTTCCTCATATAACGAGATAGTAATTCTCTCATCCAATCGAATCATGACAATATCAACTTTTAGTGCTCTTCCAACTACCTACTGGCTCGGAGCCGTATCTCAGAGCCAATTGCGTAAACAATTTACATTTATCGGGGTTTTTCTCGAGTGCTAATCTCACTCGCGTTTCCCACAGTTTGAGGGCGTGAATGATATAGTCCAAGAAAAGTAGGTATACGACAATCGCCATTAGAGGAGAATAATTTTAATAGAACTTTTAAACGATAGCGGTAACCGTTCTTGAGAAACAACTGTTACTTACCTATCGGAAAAATAGGAAGGTACAAACAAGCTAGAATGAAGCTTCATATTTACGTCAGATCTGACAGATTTACGTTTATAAAAACGTTTGCTAAGTTGGCTTCTTCACATAATCGATACGGAACTAAAACATTCGTATATACTCGGAATGTGTGCGTGTCCTAAGTACCAACCACTAGCGAAATGTCTGAAAATGTCATTGGAATAGTTTACAAGTTTTGCCCGGGACAAGGTATTGCCTACAGACGGACAGTCCGGGATAGAGAAGAGCACATAGTGGTAAGTACCTGATTTGTTCACAAAACGTTGAAAAGTGAATGAAAACAAACTACTTAACAACCGAACTTCATAATATAACAAGCACAAATTCGAGCAATGCAACGAGCAGTTCAGTGAGTCACCTCGTTAGACACGGCAAATAATACGATGCGTTGGGAAGCTATGTAGCCTGCAGGGGATACCCGAGGTCTACACTTTGCAATAAGACCACCAGGCTCTTCGAAGAGGCACAACAAAAGTAACTCGTTTATTAAACCCTTGGTCGAACGGTGGGACATAAATTGAAAAGGGTAGATGGGGCCGATAGTGTGGCTTGCTGGGAGCAGAACAATACCCCAGGGATGGAAGAGCATCTACAGGGAATGCGGGACAGAGGAGTACCAACCAGTGGGCACGAACGTTTCCCGTGAACATTGTCCAGAGGGCTCCTGAACTCCTGTTGTGGGTAAAAAAGCAAGATCTGGTACGAGCTCTGTGAGAATGAAACTATGATTCGATCCCAAACAGCTCACCAAAAACTTTTCATCTGAATCTTCCTATTTCTTTGAGACCAAGCTTGCCAAACATTCCATATCAACGGGACAGTCCAGTTTCAGACCTTGGTTCCGCTGAATTTCGTCGGATCCCGTATTTTGCCCACAGGAGAATTGAACCAAAAAAAACGCAGCAAATTATTACACAACGGTTAATTATTTTCTTTATAGATCGCACATCTACAAAGATCCTATCGACATAAAATACCCACCTACCGCGAGGTTCACAATCATCTCTTGGCGACAATGAGTACCTTCTTGTAATTATTATTATCGGAGAGTTGTATCATTCATTCTTAATGAGATTCAGTAACTAAGGAAGCTTCTGAAAGTAAACAACAAACTTGGTTCGGTGGAACCGAAAGAAAGTTGCATTTGAACAGCTGATATTTGAACGGAGAATCGGGGTCTACTCGGGAAGAATTGCGATTCACACTCGTGTTTCTGCTCTTTTTTTTTCTTTCGACGCTTAAGTCCTTACAGGGAGCGAACGGTTGGTCCTAAAACGCTCCGCAAGGTCTCATTCGACGGTAAAAATTGTGTTCTATTTTAATCGATGGAAAAAATATACCTTCCTATTTGAAATTTTCGAGCTTTGGCGTTTTGAAAATTTCATCCCCTATTCTCTAACCCTTAGAGAAGACTGACGGTAACGCCAATCTTCGCGGCACAACTAGACCCCGAATGGGGCCGGTATACCAAATTTCATTAAGTTTGGACCATGGTAACTAAGTTAAACTCACTCAACCCAACTTTTGCAAAGCTTCTACAAGAACAGACGATCATTTTGTTAATCAAGTCGATATAACATGTTTTACTACTTAATGAACGGTCTACCCAATAACCCAAAGACTAATTATTCTAAAGGTTACAATAAAAACTTTCATTTTTTTTACTTTGTCCAAGAAATTTGAGTTCCTGGACCATTTGGTTGGTCCAGCCGCCACACGGCGGCTCGAAATAAGGGTTTCCGGACAAAGATATGGTCTTCTCCAGTCTTGTAGGAAGTTTCGCATTGATTACGAATATTGCAGTACATAATCATCATGTCCCCACACCTAGAATAGCTGCTTTATCTTGGAAAAACCTGGAAAAGTCGCGTTTTGACTAATGGAACCGCCCAAAACTGTATTTGTAAAAGAAAAGTTGAACACCTGAGACTTCTGCGTCGGATGAGACTAAACATCCATGATTGCCCGAAAACGTCTACAATATAATAAAAAATAACAAGAGTATGAGCAGGATCCTGAAGGTGTCCCGTATTTTGTCAACAAGAATCTGGCAGGCTCCTTGGAGGATTACGTCCGCTATTGAAATAAAAGAGGGGGAAATGTGATAAACTCCCAAACATTATTTTTTGTGTTCCCTGTTAAGTTATTAGTAGCCAAGGATGCTACTACATTAATCCTAATTATTCATCTCATTATATGCCTGAATTATGTTCAATAAAGCCTTATATATCGGCCTTTAGCTTTGTCAGAAATATCAGCTTTATCTCACGAACAGAACGGGCTAGAGAGTTGAAACTTTAGTGATATGGCTGATATAGATCTAGGAAACAACCAGCGTCCAAAAATCAACAACGCTCAAGAGAACCGTGGATCGCACAGCCGAGCATGCATATTTCATGTACCACAGTAAGTACAAGAACCTTATTCTCTTCGGGTAGGTAAATATTACACGATCGCTAAGAACCAATGTAATTTTCAAAGTAGTAACCGAGGTAACCACTGCGAAGCTCAACCTTGGCTACTGGAACAATCAAATCCTAAAAGGAAAGTTCCAATCAAGACGGCACCCTCAAAGAAGAATCAATCGCCCGTGTTGTACAACGTCCTTCCGACCGAAAACTAAACGGTCCACCAGACTGGGGCCGCTGATGTTAATGGGAGAACCAGAGGTTGGGAGAAGATGGATGAAAAAAAAGAGAAAAAAAGAGTATGTCGATAAACTAGACGTTAATGGAAGTCTTGGAACGAACTGAGAGTCAGTGATTGCAGTCTTCGATGGGAGGCTGCTCCATGTCCGCATAACTTCGTAAAACCAACAAGATAATTATAAAGAGCGCTAAAGTGGTTCTGGAATGAGTTCAGGGAGAGAAGAAGATGGTGGAGAAAACATTTCAATCAAGGCAATCAACATCGCGGCTGTTGGCGATCAACACGACTAATGATATTACGAGTAGATTTCGGTTGGAGTTATGTATGGAAACTCATGACAAAAAAATAAAAGCCACCTAGGTACATCCCAATACATAGATTAGATCTGATGTGGGAACATGCAGCAATACTGCTACAACTCGAAAAAAATAGCTAATTTGAACACAGTTCACTTCATTAGTAAATTGTCCGCGTATTTTTGTGTGATGGCAAGTGGAGCACATGTAACAATTTGACAATTTCACAATTGACAATGTGGCATGTGACAATTTGAGCCCACATTTTAGCACTTCATTTAATGCCTTAAAAAAGGAATTCTGGGTGTGAAGTGGTAGCATAAGAGTGCATGTAATAACCTCAAGTGAAAACAGGAGTTTTAAACAAAAAACAAGAATGGCATAATCATTACATTCAAAAATGGTCATATGTGCCCCGCTCTCCCCTACGACTTCTTCAAGTACTTCCTACCGTTGTTCGGGCAGAATCACTCCATGTTATTCTTGGAAGAATGGTCCGCGATTTTCTGCGCGTGCTTTACTAACTCAAATGTTAAAACCTGGTGAATTGTTTCAATTCTTTAGAAGAATGCTTCAATCATCATAATTCTTGACCAGAAATGAACACACATTCATTACCTACATTTCAGTTTTGGATGTAGGTACGTAGTATCGAGTTTTACAATCAAGAGATTTTAAATTTTTTCACTTTTAATTCAACAATATCCAGTCCTAAGTAACAAGCGTTGTATCACGTTTACTCAAACAAATCCCGTAACTTCATTTTGGATATATTCTAAGATGAAACCGTGATATCTAGTATGAAACCAGTGGTTAACTTAACAGTTTAAATTTCTCCTCTAATCAGAAATAAGGCTCATTCATAACCAAATTAAACATGTGGAGCCCGTCTTCAAATTGTATGCTTCTCCTCGAAATTGGATCTTTCTTTGTGTATACAGTATAGATGTATAGTGTAACAGTATAGATCCAGGCCGACGAGCCGAGTAATAGTGGCTATTCGAACTGAAAACTCATGACGTGCTGCTGTAACAACTATGATAATAAGTAGTATTCTTTTTTGATCCACTTTGTAGATGTCCACTTATGGTGAGAGATAATGTTTTGGACAGTTTACTGAGAGAGAATAATTAAGTTAGGAAATAAGGATTCCAAAAGGAAATTACAACATTGTTTGAGAAAAATGATTTGTCAAGCCACCATACATATAACGTATAAAATTCAAGATGAACAATATACCACGCTTTACCATCAAATTATACCTACTAGTGGCAATTCAAATGGAGGTAAGGACAGTAGCGAAGGAAGATAAGATGATTAGACCGTGTAATTTGGTTTGAAAAGGCGAGACCGTTCTATCAACCGAACGAGACAAGTCTCAGCTCCAACCGCCAAGCGACTAATGGATTTCAATCCGCTTGTTTTAAAGGCGATGAGGAGTGCAAGGGTTCGGAGGTAGGAATCACGAAAGGAGACGCAGAGCGAGCGAGGGTTTGTGGTTTATGGCCTTTCACATTCCTGTTGGCGGGAGATCACGCGAGAGGTCTCCTGCAGGTCTACTGGCCCAAGGCGAGGCTCCAGGCCTCTCAGCATGGTTGGACTCATCAACAGGTCCTCCAATCAATTTCTTTCTAACCACTCGGGTGTTAGCGCGTATATACGCATGCCAAAAGAAGCCCAGTCAGTGATGGTTGGTTTCGCTCAGCCAATTTGGGAAATGGGTGATATAGCTCCAGAAAGAGAAAGAGGAGAGAGCGAGAACTGTGCAGAACTGAAATTCGTTGTATCGTAGATAACCATTGTGATAATAACAGGTATAAATACCGAAAATATATGTTAATGTAACTACTCATCATCATTACCTACTTCTTCATCATCTGGAACTCTAATTTCGCTATTAGACACATACTCTGAGTCACTATGTCATGAAATCCATGGTTCAGATATGAAGAGCAAATGGTAAGCACATTTGACATCACGTTTGACTAATAGAGGTCTAGAAATTACCTTGAGCCACTCATAAAGTGGTAGGTATCCCACATCATCTCTACATTCGTCAAGTGTGTGTCTGTGACTCCATCACGTTCGAACGGCAGCACCCATTTTCAAGTTTTTTTTTTTTTTTTTTTTTTGCAAAATGTAGGTTATTTTAAGTTTCTGGCCAAGTTATAGGCTATAACATAATACTCTCACCCTCCTCTTTCACCTATGGAACCGACGCCGGTCCGACAAAAGGATTAATACGACCGTCACTACCTATCAGGTGGTTTATCATTTTATATCACCAGAAGGCGCATGGCGCTTCAAGATCAAGAGGAGCATCTAGCGTGAGGATTTCAAGGCCCCACCAAGCAGCAAGTTACACTTGTTTGAGCTGAAACTCAAATTGAACGAAAATATAATCCTGAAAATCTAGAAAAATGAAGTAGTAGACGAGGCAGTCGAGTTATGAAAATATAAAATATTAATGTATTCAAGAGTATAAGTGTAATGTATTAGTAGTGTATTAGTGTACATTTGGCCATCAACCTCTATGGATCTCCGGATAATTACAGGAATCTCTAGAGACTTACGTTTTAACTCAAATGATAACGTTGTTCCCAATAAGGGAGTGAAACGACAAACTGCTACCCACTCAGCAGTGAAATTCAACAACGCCCGTGACACTGATGGGAGTGGAATGGATGTTCTCGGAGCTGGGACTGAAATGGCAGCCGCCCTCCAGTTCAGCACCTAATCCAGGACTAGTCCTAATATAAGTACTTATGCATGGTAACACGTTCAATTGGAGCACATGAACAGCTATCGTTTGGTTGACAGGGATGTAGCCTAATACATTAAGTTTGATTCTTAGTTTGATTTCCACCGTTTAAAATTATTTCCGTTGGGTTACATCTTAAATGCGCTGAAGAAACTCCGTTCAGCGAAGATATGTTTTTTCCGAAGTATTTCCAGAAACTAATCGCAATAACAATGTGAATCCATAGTATTCGTAATAATCATGCTATATTTGTCAACATCTTCGTGAAGCCGACTCATCTCCCACACATTTGACACATTTTCGCATATTTCAACTTTTCGCCTGGTAAACTCGAGTCTGACCTGTCTCAACCAAGCATAATCCAATTTTACGACGTCTCGAACGAGGTGAAACGGATCTGGCATCAGCGTCTGGCTTGAGTCTCTACCCAACTGCTCGGAAGGAGCTCAAGAGGAAGGGAGGGAGGGGTGTCTGGCGATTGTTAACTAAGATTTACATCTCGTCGAGGGTGCCGGACGTGTTTATGGCAAGGCCCCTCCAGGATGCCTGGGAAGGGTAATCATGCAGCGAGACTGGGATGATTGTCTAGGGCCTGTCAGGAAAAGGAGCGTCCTTCTGAGGAGTCTGGGGAGAGATGGGGGAAGCTAACCTGGTCAAACAGCGGAGGCGAAGGTGTTGGACCGAGAGTAAACAAAGAGAGGCGTAGAAGGGGGTGTTATGGACCCCCCTGTACCGCAGTCTTCCAGTCGTCATCACAATATTCCATCACCAAGCTGAGCAGATCGAACTTGAGGCAGGGTGAAGAAGGGTGGTCCTAACCTGTTTTGAATAAGAGAGAGGGGACTGGAGTGTTCCTACACCATCTTTAACTACCGGGAGGCTAAAAACGGAGTGGAGGCGGAGGAGGGAGCTGTGCATTGGAAGTTAACACCTGGTTCTAAAACCGATAATCATACACAACTAAATCGAGCAAACACATGCCAAAACGTTTCTCAAGCATTGGCATCGATGTCTTCAAAAGAGCTTGAAATCATGAGATGAGAGGGATAATGAGAGGCCTCGAAACAGAGTAACGCAGCTGGATGCTATAGGTATTCCTTAGTCCACTATGCAAATCGTTTTTTTCAAACTCAGGAAAACCACGGAGTCAGGCCTCTTTGTTGAGCATCAAATCATCTTACATTACATTTTCAAAGCATGAGATGCAAAAGTCCACTGCCGATCTGCAACCTTTCCACGCAAAATATGAAATACCGAGGAAGCTAAAATTATCAAGATAATTTCATGAGGTCAACAATGATACCTTATCAGTCAACATCAATATAGTTAAATATTGAGAGATTAAGATCATTTTCGAAAATAATAGTCAACAAAGGTGAATAACAATTTTAAAATTAGTAGCGGGACAGTTTTGCAAGAAATTTAATTGCGGAATCGATTAGGCACATGATTTAGTTGAGTTTTTTCATTCCAAAATTGAAGATGTTCATGAGTGCACAAACACGCACATTTATAAACACCACAGAACACATAAACAACAACAAAGTATTTTATGCTATGTTCTCTGCACACAGAACAAGCAATGCATGCATTGCAAAATTGGCCATTTTTGGATGAATTATCTACAATTTATCTTCATTAATTATCTACAATTCAATAGTACCGGGACATAATTTCTACGAGTAGGTACAGATCTACGAAACCCGCCGCCTAGTCTTAGATTGCCCTAGCGTATTGACTTGCCCCCTACATAATTTTGAGTTACAGCCCTTTACCATTTTTAAATTCCTCAGATTTTTCTTCATTCCCCAAAATATTTAGAAGAAAATGTCGACAACGATAACGAATCAAACGAAAATGACAAGTGAAAAAAAGTCGTAGTTAGGTACCTACCGTCTTGAGATAAAAATGAATATTGTCAAACTGTCATGGACTACAACTTCAGATACCCACTAGATTGTCGCAACAAGTTTCAACGGAAAAAATTGATAGTTACGGAAACACGTTTATCTGCCGGCATTGCCAAATTTCAAAAACTTTTATAACTCGATTTTCTCGAAACTGGTTTTTTAGTTGTCCCAATATTGTCGCAGACAGGCAGTGTATGTACAAATTATTTTTAAGGGATTCACAGTGATTCTCAATTCATGGTTGGTACCGAGCTTTATGAATCCTCTCCAGTAGAGCCCAGAGCCCAGACCCGACGCGGCGCCACACTGCAACCCTCTAATTTATTACAAACAAGACCAAGCCTCCGTTTCATTGTTTGAACTCAAAGGCACAGAGAACGCCTGCTAATGAGAAAAAATAAAAAAGATGAATGCCGACACAAAAAGACGGAAGGAAACTAAAAATCTTTTTAAAGAGCTGGAAAAGAGAAGTAGTCATGATAACGAGCTTGATTAACTTACAGGAAGGATTTGAATATTTATTTTTCCGTGAAGCTCATGGAGGCGTGGCAATGAATAAATTTTGTCTCCGAAAAGGAATTAAATGAGGTTTTCAATATTCTTGAACCATAGGCACTTCGAGGACATATTGAAACGAGAAACTCGTAAAACCGTGTTCTGGGAGTGAGAGTCAAATAGTCCGACCAATAAATCTTCGGTGAAAACGTTTCGAAGACTTCGACAACGAATCTGGACTTTTTTCTATCCGGGAATTAATGAAGCGGTTGACAATCGGGTGGCGTTTAGTTTCCAAAAGGTTCTGGAACACCGCCAGAACTGTATGGAAGAGAGAAGGAAGTCAATGGAGATTTACAGAAGGAAATGAATGCACAATGATACGGGTGTAAGCGAGTTCGGAAGTGGGTGAGAGAAAAAAATCTTGTTAATCAAAGAACATAAAACTCTGGGGATCGCCGAAATTTTCATCACAGTTGGACGAATAGTTTTTGAGTTTCGCCCGGTACAAGGAAAAATTCCTTTTATTGACCATGAATGAACAAAGAACCAAATTTTTGCAAAAAGTTCTGAAACGCAAAAAGCAGATAAACATTTTTATTTGCGGGGACGATTTCTTCTGACTTTTAGCACGATGTCAAGGATTATATTTATATTATATGCCTGAAGTAGAGAGTGAGGAAGCAAAATTTGCTTGCGTAGGTCCCTATACCTTGATTGGCATGTGACACACTTAGCCTCCAATAGTTAGGTCACATGTTTAGCACCTAAAAGCTCAACGCCAAGTTACCACCTTGTTTACGTACCTTACTGGACGTTCTAATTAGCAAATCAAGTAAAGGTAGAGCTTTCGATGTAAGGACTTCGTCATCAGGCCATCGAGAGAGTAATGAAGTCAGAGTAGTTAGTCTGCGAGAAGGGAAAGTTTAGAAAGGGTACCAGGCCTCACAAAGTGAAGGGGATTTAGGTGGTTGCCTACCCTGTCAAGTGAAAGGTTCACCTTGTGAGGCCTGATACCCTGGCCATCACATGTTCACTGTTCACGCCCTTTCTAACCACTTCTCCCTTTAACTTCCCCTTCACATAGACCGGATTGGTTTCAATACTCTCTCGAAGGCCTGACGATGATTTCCTCCTTTGTGACTTCTTGCACGAATACACAAATAGCATCCTACCTACAACGGTAGGGAGAGAGGAAAACGCACTGCAACAAACTTTCAATCGCAGCATAGGTAAAATATCGCTGCTCACTGCCTGAGCATAGCAAACCTTACAAAATTTACCGACCTTCAGATAATGGATCTTCATACCCAGTTTGGCTTTCATCTCACAATCAACACAACGAGCCTATACACAAAGTGAATAGACGACTACTAATAGTTTATCAAATCAAATTTGAAGGAACAACCAACTTCCTCCATATCCGACGGGATAAGCGGAGAGCTACACGGAGTGAGCTGGAAAATGGGACTAGAATTCACGAGATTACTTATGTACCCAAATAAAATTAATAGACAGCACCTACGTGAATGTAAACAACCAAAGTGAGCTGACATAGTATTTGCAGATGAAACTGCCATCCCGTCCATCAAAATCGGAGAGCCCCCTCTTCAGTAAGAGGAATGAAATGTTTACTAACAACCTCAGAAGGATATTTACGAGTCAGAAATACTGACAGAACGCTCATTCACAGCAGTTGAACGAGGCTTTTCGGATCCGATTTCGTGCTTCAGACTACCAGGAGTAAACTTTTCACGAACTATTTCCAGAACGGTAGGTCAAAGACATGAAAAGAAAACTTGAGCTCGAGCTCCAATTCAGGCTACTCGAGAGGTTGATTCAGGCTTTTGAAACAAACTTCCCTTGTCTGAGAAACTCATATTGAAAGGGTCGAAAATGAGCGGAGGAAAATGTATAAGAAATATCATCAATTTCGCTTCCTAGTCTACCGAAGGTACCAGAAGCGTGGTTGCAAGGTGAAAAACATGTCAGCATAACGAGGAAAAAACTCTTGATTGGTTGACGTTTGTCAGTTTAGGAATTTATATCAACGCGATCGTAATCTTCTTGTTCAAGTCATTGAATACGAGAAAGCTATTCGCTACACCCACGAACATTTTTACTAGATCGTTTAGTGATTATTAACACAGCGATGAAGTTGCATTATACAAAGGGTTTATAATAAACCCACATTTCCAATAAAGAGAATGGAGCTAATAAAAACGTAGTCGCAACTTGTGAAACTCATGAGTAATTTCACCTATATTGGTTTCAGTACGAATTCAAATTACCTGTAGATTTGATAAAAGAAATAAAAAATACTATACTGATTTAAATAAATTTATCTCTGAATTGACTTGGGGTATTCAATATTGACTCTCGTACTTCTGCGTGAAATGGACGAGAATTGCATTGCAGTACAGTAAAGATTCGCCATGCATAAACAACAGCAGCTAGTTGGTACCTAAATAGAGAAGAGGTGTCAGGATGTTTTATCATTATAATGTGATTGTAGAACCTGTGTGTGTTGTTGTTAACCTGTTGTTGTAAGTCGTCCTTTATCCTGCTCAAATAAAGATATCTTCCGACTCCACCGTAACCTGAATGTGAAATCAACAATAGCAAATATATTTATTATGTCAGATATAATAAATGTGTTGCTATTCTTATATCGATGAGTAGATTCTACTCATCGATATAACATTTAGTGACGGAGTGAAATGTTCGGTGTATTACATCCGGCGATTACCGAGCCAAAACGACTCTTCTAGAATAACTATGTGTAAAATATTGATTGCAGGATGTCAGGAGCCTGGGAAGCTCGGAACCTCTACTTTACAACTCGAAGCTAAAGGTAGGTACAGTCATAACGGAGATTTACTACATAACAGAGGAAAATGTGAGAGCTCACCATCTCACAGCTTAATTTTTATGGCAGTTTGGTTTCATTCTATGAGCTAACACAAGTCTCTTACAACAATGAAAAACGCCCTGAATATGCAGATAATCAAAAGCGGTTACACTTTTGACTTATTTTACTTACCCCCGAAGTAAAAGGAAAGCACTTATCCATTACAGAGTTAGAGTTTTCAAACTCAATCTGTAGCCATACCTAATATTTATTATCTATTTTCATCGCAGTTATATAAGCAGAAAAACTTTCAAAATAGCTATTTTTTCGGGACTAATGGGTAAGGAGCAAAAAGTATAATAAAGCTGTTTGAATTTGATGATCTTGAAAAAGAAAATCATAGTTTTCGAAAACTAGAACTATCAACGAGTTTCCTGACCGCCTGACAAGTATTTTCCAAGCCACAGTTACCCCAACCATTTTAGCCAGCTAAATCAACAATAAAGATAACATTTCATCTTGTCGAATTCATGGGTTGGTAATCTCATAGTTGAAATTTAGTGGTGAAGGGACAAAAGAGACCACATTCAAAAAACGTGAACAAAAACTTTTATGATAGAACTGGCTTCGTCGTAAACCAGAGGTTGATGTAAATCACATGAAATGGATTTTTTTCCTCTTAGTTTTCTCTGTAAAAAGGATTTTTGGGTTCGACCAAGCAGGGGTCCAGTTTCACGAGATGGCCGATATCTCATCCGACCGAAGGATCGAACGAATATAAAACTTGTTAAACGTAATGAATGACGACCGCTGTTTCTCGGAGTCCTTACCAGAAACGGTTATCCACTAAATCTTTGGTGATCGCAGCAGGGGAGTCGGGATACCTGGGGGGTTTTTATCTTGATACTCTCCGTATTTAATAGGACCAGCAACTACCTGGGGTTGTCGTCCTCCTAAGTTATCGCCGTTGTTTCCAGAGATCGCTAGAGAAAAGGACAGGACCGCCCTAATGAAGTCCCGTGTTAGAGTCGAGAGCTAATGAGCACCTCTTTTGTTTTTGATCGGTATTTAAGGAGAAAACGTGGACGGAGAAGCATGGAGAAGGGCAGGTTTTCTCTCCTTAGTCGAGGGTCGCTTATGGGTGGCAATGAATATTCAGCTGGTGTGACAATCGGGACATAAACCGGTTGGAATCGATAACTCTCATTTTTGGTGCGACAGCTTTTGGATTATGGTGTCGTTTGCGGATTTGGCCACCATTGCCTGGTTTGGGATTTTTCTCCTAGACCTTTTGATTTTCACCGCTGTGACTCCAGAATGCCAAAGAAATTTACGCCAAGTGAAATTACACGTATTTGCTTGATAAACCAAATTTAATATCGACTAACACGATTGAGAATGTTGACTTTTTCGTTTTCTCGAATTCACCGTGGCTCCCACCTGATTCGGTTGCAATTAAATTCATAAGTAATCAGCTTGGAGACAGGCCCCAACTACCCTCCGACTCATTTGAGCGCAGTCGGTTCATAGAAACTGATAATTCACGATAGCACGATAGGTAAGGATTGTCTTTAGGCCAACCTTGAGTAGAGAGGACGCTAACGCGTGTACATACTTTTTTACTAGCTCTGCTACACGGAAGTGGATAGGTACGAAAGTAAGTGTTACGATTGAATTCATCAATCAGGCATTATATCAAATGAACCTGCAAATTCCTGCAACCTGCAAACCTGTAATTAGTGTAATCATAATTGTAGAATGTGCAATTTTAAATACGTATCCTGTATGATTTCCTCTGTATGAATAAACGAATTGAATTGAATTGAAAATTCAACATGCAAATTCAGATCTCGAACGAAGAATGAAGGGGCATTGTTATTGCATAGAAGGAAGAATAAAGGGTCACTCAAGGTCATTATTGTTTAATGAACAAATGTACAGTCTGAAGCTACAAGAAGAATATTATTATTCTCCCGAATTCCACTCATCAGGGAGCTAGGAGGTGGCCTTTTCATAATAAATAGGACATACCTATGATAGGTATGTGACATAATCAGCACTGTACCTACAGTTCGTCAAGCTGGGCTTTGAGAAACAGTTATTGGTAGAGAAATGGTTAAACAAAACACGAATACTACAAGAAATTAGGAGAATATAACTAATTCATCGGGCATCTTAGGGCCAAGATTGTAAGATTTACCAACATCCCCCGATGTGAAACCGTCAAGCGCCGCCATGGGAAGAGTGAAGAGATTTTAATAACTTTAAATTAACAAGCGTCGAGCCTCGAGGCCCAAAACCAAAGTTCTCGCACGTTGACAGGTTGTAGTGTCAGTTTTATATCTACGAAAGAGGAATGAGCGTGAAAGAGTGAGTGGGGGAGAGAGAGAGAGGGAGACAACGAACGAAAAAATAACTACCTATGATATGTAAATAACCATTGAGGACGTTTATAATGTAAATACGATACGATACAAGTTATGAGTTTTGAAAGCCCGGTCTTTCGAAACATGGGGAGGAAAAAATTAAAAATAAGCAGTTTAACGCGACAACAATCAGTGGTCCTGTCAATTAGGCTAGAAATCTCTCAGAGCGAGTCCTTGCACAACCGTTGAGGAGAATGGAAACTGGAGGCTGGGCTCCTGTACAGGGTCTAGTTCCACATTTGATCAACAACACACAAATCCTATAGCCAGATACCGATAAAATCGAATCTGTTGTAGTTTTAATTAATTTTTAGATTGTTTGGTTGCTTTTTAGGCCCGGTCGTCAGTGATTCAACCGAGGCATTTGATTTCGTTTTTGGTTTATCATGGAGAATCAACAATATCAGAGACAACAACTTCTATCAAGCTATTGCTATCCTTCGTTCGAGGTCATGTGCAATCATTTCACTTTATTAAACGTGAATCCCAATCAGATGGCTACTCTCTGAATGATATGATAAAGTGACTCAACACTTCTGATGAAGTGATATTGAAATGTCCATATATTATGTAATAATAATTTCATAAGCGGTTCCTCGATTCATGTTGAATCAATAAAATGAGGGACTGACGAAAATAGGGGCTGGTAAACTCTCAGGAGAACAGAGATCAAATTATAACGGTTGGTCAGAGACCGAAAAATCATCACTTTCAAAACACTCACTACCTTTCAGATTTAGTAAATATTTAAAAATAAATCAATAAATAGGTACCTAAATACAGATCCAAAATAGATTTTAATGAGGGGCTGATGAGAGCAAAAATAAGCAAACGGTCCTCACATTTCAGAACATTAAAATAACTATAAACTGATGGTGATAGGAGACAAACGTCAAGGTCAAGATAACTTTTAGGATAGAATTGAACAAGTGACGCCAACTAACAATAAAAATTCCGAAAGAAAAGAGCCATAGAATGTGAACCTGGAAACTTTGTTTCAGATGTTGTCGCTGCCGCTGCCACTGTTGGTTTTGTTTTTGTTCATTTTATTACATGTTTTATAAAAATTCTAAAAGCTCAATAGGAAGAATCGGATTGGGACGGGAAAAGGAATATTTTCGGACAATTAGCTACTTAGGGCGTTCTCTAGGGTACTGTTATGCATGTGGGGCTCAAATGAATTCAGTCAGCGGGAAAGTACGAGCATTGAAAAATCAGGGATAACTTGTTATGAAAGCGGTTATGAATTATCGTCACGTACGTGCACAAGACACACACACACTCACTTCAGTGCAAATTCATCGAACGCTCTCTCATGCATGGGATGTCGGAGGGCCTTGTTAGCTGATGATGCTCTTCCTGATTGAATACTAATCGCGCGTTTCCCGTTGTTTCAAGCGCTAAAGGCAGTTTCATTTAACTGCGCCACTTTAGAGGCTAAAAATCTGATAAGCATGGCACGATTAAAATAATTTATTAGAGGTTCAGTGGAACTGTAGCGAATCTAATTTTGGGGATTTCGCGAACTCCAATCAACCTCGGAAGCACAGGAAGTTTTTGGATTTTTCAGAATTTCTTGACACAACTAGGTGGTTATACGAAAATCAGCATAACATAAATAGGTACCGGTTTAAGTAAATTAGTAAAGGTTCGATCAATTACCAACAGAAATTGGCCATCATCATCTCTTTCTAGCGATTTCCCATACGTAGCAAGGATAATTTCGGAGCTTCTCCATGCTTTTGAACTTCAACTCATGGTGATCCAAAATTAACAGAACATTAATTCCGACAGTGGTGGACGTAGGTATCTACCCGGATGTCAGTCACGAAGAACCGTCGATTCTAGATGAAAGAAGAGCATGAGAGTACTCTCCCATACCCATATAATCTGGACATCGTTTAGCAGACAAAAAACAGAAAATCGGGGTAACCGTTCGAGCTTATTGAAACACAGTCAAATAATCAGACGACACTTGACAACACCTAAAGAAAATGGATAACATGCCCTATACGTCTGTTCGATTATTTCGTTCCGTGAATATCTCCGACAGAAATATCAACGATGATTAATTCAATTTATTAATACACGGAAGGCATACTCCAGCCTTGTACTTTGAATAAACGGTAGGCAGTTTTCTTACTTTTTAAATCCCAGGAAATCGGAAGTAGCAAACGGAAAGTTACGTACCTGAAACAACAATCATTCAAAATAAGATCAAGCAAAAGTAATTCCTCCTAAATACAGGTGGACAAGTTCTGTAACAAGTCAATATCATCAATCATTAACATATTAAGTATAGGTGTATATCTGAAAACACTAGGTACCTATTTAAGAGAATATTATTTATCATGGGTTGAAGAATCATTGCTTACTTGGTAATAACACATAAATAACCAGTAAGAATCGGGTTGATTCCAAGGAGTTGCGCTGTTTTTCTCAGAATCTCTTGCTCTAAAGGTTTTGCAACAGTTGAGCCACAGGTATTTTTGGTAAAGGGTTTTACAACGCTTAGGGGTTAGGAAACGTGGAGGTTAATGGTTGCTACGGTGGGGAATTTATAATACTATTAAACAGGTGAACAGCTCCCAGCGGCAGTTATATTGCACCATGCGAGAAATAAAATTGTGAGCAGTGAATTAGTTTTTACACGAGAGGAATCCTTTTTCACTAAGGTAGGTATCTGTTTTTTTAAAACTCATTTCGATCATTTTCAACATTTTACCTCATCATACTCGATACCTATTGAACTATCGATTGTATATTCACAGAGAATTCTATTGATTTAAAAAGAAAAATTAGATAGTGGATACAGAAAAATCCAAACATTGACTTATTTAGAGTTTCGGCCGCCAGCTCCCAGGCATACCAGAGATATACCGTCGAATTTGAAGCCAAAAAGTAATAAGCTGACAATTAGGTAGTGTGGAGGACAATTTGCCACCTGAGCTCAGAATTTCGGACTTGCTGGCTACCTAGAATATCAGCTACTTAGGTGACTACTTACTACTTAGCTGATTTATAGGTGATTGCATTGATTCCATAGTTATACACCATTTTTTGGTAAATAGGTTCTGCATTCGGGGTCCAGTTGTGCGATTTTGGGGGGTACTGGAAAAAGCACAACCTTGTGAAATCCAGAATCGATAGGGGATTTTCATCACTCCATCTAACCCGCCAGTCTTCGGATTTTTGCATTAGCCACCCTCTATTCTGTAGTTTGAGAGGAGCAATACATTCGCGCCCCTTCGCCAACTCAACAATTTCGGGACGAATCTTGGGGGAACAAGATGAAAGCTCTCGAAACGCGTCTTAGGATGAAATTGAATGGAGGAGGAGGGGGGGGGGGAGGGGTATTTGAGCAGGGGAGGTTTGAAACAGGATTTCCTCCTGGAAGAGGATTTTTTAAGAATCAATGTATAACGTGAATGGACCTTGATCAGATTTCGACACAACTGATGTGTTCTCACTAAGCTAAAGACACTAGAATACTTGGAAGGCATTCCGTGCCCTATAATAGATCATGACTTAAACAAACAGGTACAACCCACAATTAGCCATCATACACCAATAGCTTCATAGACAGAATTAATAGCAAGCAATGCTATTCTCAGATGCTCTTGTTGTTTTTTTAGCACTTGTGTCCTTATCGATTTCACCAAATTCGAGGTTTTTTTATCTATTGGAGGAATCGGTTAAGTGCGCAGTTGACTGGACTCCCAGGTTTCCCTAGCCTTGAGTGGATTGGGTCCATGGATAGGTGGACCAGTTCTGTGCATTTCTGTGCATATTGCTACCAAAATTTCCCGTGCTACGCTAGCTAGCACGAATATTTTTAGATGCTTCTCCACGCTTCGTCAATTCTAGGTGGAAGAGGTGGGTGAGAGTGATCTCCTGCAGCCTTCAATCTTCAATCAATTTTGCGCCAATATTTGGATCAAAAGAGACCAGAGAAAGATCGTAATATTCGAGGTTTTAAATCAAGAAATTGATACCGTTCGGATCAGAGTTCAACCAAATCCTGGACTAGACGTCCAGATAATGGAATGAGAGGAAAACGGTTGAGCCAAAATGGTAAGGCCTAATGAACCCTAGCTTTCCTATGCCAACCGCTTTTAGCTGCCCAGCCTGTTGATTTAGAGACGGTCGACATGATGGATGTTATTTTCTACTTTCGTCGGGAAATAAAGAGAACTCACACAGACATAAACCGTCTCTGCCTCACCGCAAGACTTGATTCCTGTCCAACTTAAGTGAACACTTGTTGATCGACAGCCCGTTTCAACCTGATAGGGGCAGAAGGGTAGGAAACGTCCAATAATAACGCCAACCCCCTAAAAGGGTTTTATCTTGGGGCACTCGGGTGTATGGATCATATCGTCCTGAATGGGTTGTTCTTGGCAATCTAGCAAGAAAGTTAATTTCAAGGGGAATCCCCTTCCATTGTGTCCAGTCGAGAAAAAGCGCGGTCGACTTTCTTCTGGGAAAAGACTTCCTGGGAAATGAAATTAGATCGGGAAGTTCAGTCGGCTACCTCCCACAACAAAGGGAATGGACCACTTCAATTTTCCCTTTGCCGAACTTGCCTTTCACGCCTATTCGTGTTCGATTGCCAATTTTCAGACATCGGTGAAATTGTCTCGATTTCACTGAAGTGGCACGAAAGCTGCTAAGTGGATTCCTTATACCCATGAATCAATCGAACATGATAATATTTTTTTAGTCGAATTTACAACAGATTACCGTAAGGCACCAGGCTCTAATCGGACAAGAATGCTATGAACGTTAAAAAGGCAGAAAATAAGGAGTCAATAAAATCGTTGCATTTCTAAATCCCACTTATATTAGCGAATTTTCGAAGAAAATGAAGCTATTGCAATGGCTTCAAAATTTTAATAATGCCAATTTTTGAATTTTTTCCATGGAAATCCGTTTCGGACCACTTTACATATATATATATTTATATATATAATATATTTATATGTTTATATATGTGTAATTCCAGACGATATCTGACCGAGGAATCGAGATAAAAAATCCAAAAAAATTTAAAATGTCAATAATATCAAAAGAAAGGATGAGTTCGTTGGCCAGAATTTTTGGAGTACTCCAAGGGGTTAAATTTTGAACATTTAGAGTCAAAAATCGCTTAAAAAAACGCGTTTTTTGAGGTTTTTATTGTGAATTACTATCCTAAATCATATGGTATATTCGGAATCAGCGTGAAATTCCCTATAAGAATCACCCACCAAATCGGGTAAAATTATTCTTTGAAAATTCGCTCATCAACTCATGCTGCATGAATGGAACTTTTTTTAACGTAGATTTGATCTTGAACGGAATTCAATGATGCTCCAAGTTTTTTTTAAAGCTCCTTTGGGCTCTGTTAGAAAGATAAGGTTTATAAGGTGGAGTGTACATGTGGGCTTGTATGTTGCGATCAAACTGGTAGGACTCTTAGGGAAATAATCAAGTAACATCAAAAGTATAATAGGGAAACAAGGGTATTTCTGCTTTTGCAGGACAAGAGTGATTCCAATCATAAGTTTTGATCCATCGAAACAATTTGTAGAATTTCAATATTTTTGTCCAATGGGAGTAATAGCTAAATACCTGAAACAATTTGGAATCGATCAGAAGTGATACCTAGTATTAAGTCTGGTAAATTTCCAAATGAGCTATGTTCATTCCTGCGTTAGCTTGGTTCGCCGTTCGCCCCTTAATTTCATTATGTTACCCTTGCCAACCATACCGGTTTTCCCTCCCCCACTCCATTTGATTTCTCTGTTTGTCAATAATAATGACGTATCCTTCGAAATTGATTCAACATTGTAACACATTGAGGTATTTTCGTGGAAATAGAAAACGTTTCAATAATATATACCTGTTATTTGCAACATTCATTTGAACATGAAAATCAATTTAATACCAGGTTTGCATATTCAATCCTGCATATTCATTACCTGTCTTCATCATGCAGCAATTACACCCTGTCCCAGCCTTCATGCAGGTCGCATATGTAAAAAGCCGCTCGTCCCCCGCCATGAATCGGCAACGTTAAAAGAAAACCAGCTAAGGATTAACGACTTTTTAAACCCCAAATTATGACCCCTTCAATAAACGATATCCCATCAACTACGTCGGCTACAATTTCTGTTGATAAATTTAGATCCTTCATACAATTTGTGACAAAAGTTTAAACTTTTTTATCAAGCAACTAATTTGTCTTTCCTTAGTGTAGACTTGAGAAAAATCGGCGTTTTTTTTTTTTTTTTTAGGGTACCCTTGAAATTAATCGGTGAGGAACGCTCGTTAAAACCATCAATTGCCTAATTGTGAGGTAATGATTTCGACTTGGATGCAATAGGATTTTTTGAAAAAATGGATCAAACCTAGAACTATTGAATAAATCCACTATAATCTATGTCACACGATAATTAATTCATTTCTATTACAACCATTTTCGGTGTGTATCTCGTTTTGAGATTCTTGAACTTTTGGGGCTGTGAAAATCATGTTTCTTGGCAGGAGGGTTGTAAAAAGAGGCAGAATAGTGCGTAGAGTTTTTCTTTTGTCGAGGCAGTACCAGTCTGGGACTCAAATTTGAAGAGTCCCTAGATGAAAGCCAGCCCACCACTTCCGAAAAACTGATTTCGCCGTGCCAAATCATTATTTTATCCCAGCAAATTTTAAAAACATTGGTACTGCAGGGGGAGGTAGGTACTTGATAAATGATCAAGTTATTATTTCATGTAGGTAGATACCTAGAATAAATAACAATATTTTAAATCATGTTCCTGAATTCTCTGCCTTGAATTTCTAGTGGTAAAAATGCATATTATACTACCACGCACTTGCTCGCCGGGAGCCTCACACTTGCCCGCAAGTGGAAGGCAAGTGCGCGAATAGGACTTCCTTTTGTGTTTGTACTTGTTCTTTTCAAGATGTTCCGCTGAATTTTAATTTTATTGAAATAATGCCCAAATCTGTAATTGCAACAAAGTTGACTAATCATAGAGGAGACGAAACACAGTTCCCTAGGAGTTGATTGAGGGGGTGAGGAAGAGAAGCTTGAACAGGTAGCCTCACTCAGGTGGCCTCACAGGCTGCTTCAGCAGGTAGTCGGACTGCCACGTACGCTTGGACAAGGTGCACTCACTACTACGACTTCCATAAATATATGTATAATTGAATGAACTCATTATATGTAGCTAATTACTCTTTCCATAGCCTATCTAAGCTGCGAATGCCAATATCGTTTCCTGATGAGTCACAAGAACGCTCATGAATACTTATGAACCGATGCCGTTTTGGAACAATGACGTTTAATAAATCTGTGTAGGTACGTCTCGAGACATTCCGAAGGAAAAAAAGAAAAAAGCCAGCTGGCGCCGTACCATTTCTACTTTTGGAGAGGGACAGAACGTCCGTCATACTGCTACAGGTTTGGAACCACTCGTTGTCTAATGAAATGCGAGAATATCTGTATAAGGTCGAGTTATGCTTTCCCGCAGGGCGATCAAGGTGGCCCCGTCTTGTGACTGCATTCGGAAAAACGTGGTTTCTTTCTCCGATAAAACTGGACAAACGATTCAAGAAAGGTTATTGAATCTCGACATGACAAGACTTCCCCGCAGATGGAAGCGGCAAAAACGTCGTATAAAAATATGTTGAGGAGCCCGAGGGGGGGAACATACGGTCGACCCGTGTTATTGGATACTCATGGTCGGCTGTTGTTTCAGCTCGAGGAGCCTTCAGTGTCTTGTTTCTTATCAACAAAAAACTCCGCTTCTGAGAAGCCATCGATTCATCTAGGGGCAATATAAACTTGAACGATCGAGGCTCTATTCAAGATCGTGGTACAGGTACGAGCTGAGTAACTATGTGCCGAACACATCGACAAACTAATATACAATCTGAAATAGGTAGAATCAGAATTAATTAGGCTAGGCATAAGGCAACTGTTAATAAGCTAAGCTTGTTGACTGAGGCATCAAATAATAAATTATTTGTGCCATCTTCACGATAAAAACGTTCGTCATTCCAAGCTCTGAACAGTAAATGGATATTGGGGAATTTTAAATCGGTTGAAAAATTACTGTTAAGAAGGAAAAATAATTTGATGACTATGCCGCAAGAGCTTATATCGGGCTTAAATACGGAACAACATACTGAATACAAATATTTATAAAAGCCCCGGGACTTACAATTTGTCATGGTATGGCTAGAATACGTAGGTACATCATTTCAGATCAACATAGTACGAATGCCGCACCGATTTCATTTCTTGAGTGATAAGATTGCATTATAGTGGTGAACAAAGAGCTTGATTTGTCAGAGCCACGATAAAGTAGTATATTAGCAAATAAACCTAGCAAAGACTCTACAGCTAATAATGGTCCATAACTCCATCCATTTAGTCATTGGTAAATGGTTCTTGACCGTGAGTATAGAGAACTCAGTTCTTGAGAATCGGTCGGTAGAATAAAAAACTAATTACAACAACGTTTCAGATAATTCATTATCCATCCTCAGCGACGTAATCAATAGCTGGTGAGATCATATAATTTAGAGCTATTTAACAGTTATTTAGAGTTATTCAACAGTTGCATACCTAGGTTGACTGAAAACTCATTTGTTTTGCATTGTGGTTGTGGTTGCACAAATTGAATTACCCATTATTGTTTTATCAAGGTTACCATCTAAATTATCTCGCCAGCCCTTGATTATAGCCCTGAGGACGGATAACAAATTATCCGAAACCTTGGCGGAATCCGTGGGATAAATAGGGAATCACCTGGAGGCCAGACCGCAACTACCCTTGAAGTTTGAGTGGAATCGGGCCATTAGACCGTAAGGAATCGGTGTTTGTGAAATTCTAGTGGTTGCGATTGATTCGACAAAGATGAACCATCTCAATCTCTCAGTCTAAGGTCCAACCTGAATAATCCCTTAAAATTTCATCGTGAACGGATGAAAACTTTGGGTGGAAGTTACGCGTGTTGGAAATGGTTGCGGACACCACACACACACACACAGACCAACAAGCACACACGGATTCACATTTGTCCAGAAATGTCTAAAATGTTGAATCCGATTAGAAATTGTGATTCTGGAGAGAAAAAAATTTTCGAAAGTAAAATTAATACCTACTTCGACATCTTCAGTTACAAATTAAACAACAGGTCCCATAGAAATATAGTACTTCAACACACATAACGAGATGTTCTTGATAATACTCATTTGAATGTGTTAAAATGCATGAGCTCCTGGGGACACTCAACACGCAAATGACACGGCCCCCCAGGTACTGCGGACATCATTTTTGATAATTACACAATTTCCCAGTCAAACGGCTTGTAAATTGGACAAATTAAACGTCGAGAGATGCAGAGCGTTTAAAACTGGTAAATTGAATTCGTGCGAAGATGCACGCAAAAGAGAAGCGCGAAAACATTTTTAATTGAGGGCTGTTCGAATTGCTCCTAAACTTGTTTCCGGGAACAGTCACGCGATTCGAAGGGAATCCGATCTGGAAATACTGAGAGTGATGGAAATGAATCGATCAGTTTGATGCTGTTTGCATTGTAGTATTGAGTTGTAGTGGCTTAAATACTAAAACCCTACTTTGCTTTAAAGACGATTACCACCAGTAGAGTGAATTTGAAGCTCCTAAAGCATACACATTTAGGCAATAATGTCAAGGCGTCCGGCTAAGTGAATGACAAACTTGGAGCAATATTGTTACTATGCTTCGAGTGAAGGTTTCTAAGACTCCGGTGAAAGAAAAGGGCAAAGATGTACTGTTGAATGGGGTGTGCCCATAGTTTTTTTTTTCCTTCACCAAACGATAGATCTTAGCAAGACCTTTCCGAAATGGTGCAACATGAAGGGTATCCTATCCTGAAGTTAATAATGATGACGTCATCCCTCTCGCCTGGGGGAAAGCTGAACAATATAAAATCCGCCCTTTAGTAACTTTCGGTTCGGACATTTGGGTTCTTACTCAAGATAGGAAACAAAAGCTCAGGATTTTGGAGGGAAAAGTCCTACGAAGAATACTTATAAGAACCAATATTGTTGACGCTCAGGAACAAAGTTGGAGGGTTTAGTTACATTCATCAAAAAGGGCGGAACCCGGTGGATCGAACAGGAAGATGATGGAACACAATGGATTTGCACGAAAGTTACTCTATGGACACCCAAGGTTCAGGAAGAAGGGGCAGACCGCGTATGAGACGGGTCGACAACATGGATGCCTGGGCGACCTGGGAGGCAGAAGGTCAGCTCTGGATCGACATGATCGGCGGAGGTTGACTTAGGAGGCCCAGGTTCTGGACTGTAGAGCCGAGGAAGGAAGCAGTAAGCAAGAAAATAACAGATTAGATATAGAATATCTAAAGTGATCTTCTGGGAGATTGATGAGAAATACCTAGAAGGGATGATAGGCTTCACACTGTAGCTTACCAGACACCATAGGTACTTTACCTCATGGAAAACCGAGGGCGATAAATTGCTGCAGCCCAACGATTTACCTGAAAGTTCGCTTGTATAAGTAAATAAGTCGTTGCGTGTAAACCACCCTTTGTATACTTACATAATTTGCAAAGTGCCTGCAATTCAGAGAAGGTTCAACTGTTACGTACCTACCATAAAATAAATCATGAAATCGATTCAAGTGATACATTTTAGAGCTGGTACAACTGCATTATAAATTAGAGATCTTCTCAAAAAGGCAGAGGCACGCAAAGGATTCGAGGAATGCGAAGACAGTAGCTGCGGGGCCGGATTCTGGGGTCACTAAGGAGACGGTTTATAAGAAGTCAAGCGAAAATAAATTCGAACCAAGCCACAGTGGGTAAAGAGGCCATTATGTTGAAGAAGTAGGAAGAATGATGTTTGAAAATAATGAAAAAAAGAGGACGGAAGACACAGAGAAGGGATACAAGGCTGTAATCGTTCCTTTCGGAAGGAGTTGGGGAGAGAGAAGTTACGAAACTCGTGAAAAAACGGACCTTCCGTCCGAGGAGGAGGAATCTGAAGATCGTCCGAGGCTGTTGACACAATTCAACATAATTGATACATCAGGCGCCCAGGCCAGGTGATTCTTGCGGCCGCATTCGTAGGAGCATTAAAATTCCGAGGTCTCTGAAGAGAAAAAACATAATCTTGCCATTTTTTTCGGTCTATATTACGGTTTGATTTATAAGATGGGTAAGAATCCAGATGAAAATCTCTACGATGTTATTCGCTAATACCCCAACAGAGTATCTCTCTCCATTCACACTTTGATCATTCCTAATGATACTTTGCGGGAAATCGTGGGACACAATTCTGTTGAGAGTGACATAAATCAGAAAAAACTACACGAGAAAAATACTTTGAATTAAACTAATGAGACGCGCAAAGTGGAACGATATTATCGAAAATTGCCTTATAAAACTGTATGTAGGTAAGCTTGGGTATCTGTATCTTGGACGAATAAAGTACATTAAGAGAAAAAGGCAATAACAGGAGAGCATTGGTGAAACAAGGTGATCGATGCTTCTAGAAATTAGAATTTATGTATTATTATGGATAGGGGACCACATAGCATCAATCATCTCAAGAAGGACGGTAGGTATGCCGTCGCATATTATTATTGTACCCAATCGCTCAAAGGTTCAGGCAATCGCTCAGAAAAGCCACTGGAAATCTTTTGAGAAGCTGAGAAAGAAATTCGATGCGTGAAAAAGCAATGGTTTCCTTTTATCTGAACCTCAAACACCTTGCACCCCAGTGACATCTTAATCGATAACACCTTCAATGCTTCAGATTAGTTGGACACAAAGAGTATTGTGGGGGTCGAGCTGCACGTGAATTCTGGAAATCCCTCTTTTCAAGCTGGACAGGTAAAAGGTGAAGGCCATTAGGGAAGGGTGGTCGACCATAAGGGAGGAAAAGAGAGAGGTTGTACATTTTTCTCTCTCTTCCGTCCCATTTTCCCTTCAGAACTAACCCAAGAGTCTGGGCACGTTTCATTTTATGCCTTCTCAGCCGGTCCAAGTCACGTATGGAAGTCCATGCAAAAAACTTGGGGGAGCAGGTAGCTCTGTAAATCCAACAGAATCTAAAACATGCAAATCAGAGGTTAGTCTCAATGATACGTACACTATGGGAACAATACCTACTGGCACTATAATAAACATAGTATATTCTGTTTATCAAACAAAATTATTCAAATCCACTTTTAGTACCTACATAACTTATTTTAGAAAATAAATTATTCAAAAGAGAGTTGTATCCAACGATGCAAACTACTAAAGTACACCTATATTCACTTAGCACTGGGTACTCGTCTGAGGTTTCTTCTGACAAAATACCTGGATCCGAAACAGTACAAATTGTTCCACTTTCTTTTTTTAAACTGTTTATTACAGTCATGCCTAAATCATGGGCCTATAATAGATAACCTATGAAATAAAATTAAATAAATGCTATATTGTTATGTTTCAAACAAAGATTTAGCCTTGGTTATAACAACTGAATCATCTTCAAATTTGGGAAATTTATTTACGTTTTTTCGATTTTTTTCGAAAATTTATTTCGATTTTTATTGTAATTTTTTCAGTAATACTGAGCTGAGAGTCACAGCTCCGCAAATGGAGAAATGGCTTCTAAACAATTCTTCTCAAAACTTCGAAACCCCCATTCAAATTTCAATATCATACTAGCCCCCAATTACCCTCGGACTGTGAGCAAAATCGGTCCATTACGAAATGAGAAATCATTGTTTCAGGAAATTCGCTTTCGCCAACTCACTACTAAATCCATAGCGGGCCGTATAGAGGCTAACCCGAACATCCAAGGAACGTACAGTCCTGCCCAGGACGAGGAATCGCCACAGACAGACAGACTCGGAACCAGAACTGTTCAGAAAGCTCTGCAACGCAAAAGCACGCGGAAATTTTGATCTTGGAGGACAAACTTCTGGAGGATTCTTGCAGGAACATTAAGGCTTCCCTCCCTTTCACTAGTGAGGAATCAATACAGTGCCACACTTAATGCTCAATGTTTGAAAACAATACCTATGTATTTATAGCGAAATATGTTAAATGAGCGGACTAACACGGTTCAAAAGGCGTCAGTATGAACACTTTTAGTTAACAAAGATGGATAAGTAGGTAGATAGGTTTTTAAAAAAATGTAGATAGGTAGGTATTATACATACAAATCCTATTTCTACTCATCAATAAGCGACGTACGTATAGACAGATCGTGAAAAAACTTAAACTTTAAACCTCACACACAATGATCATCATCATAGCTGTAGTTCCAAGCTCAGTTCAAGTCCGATGACGCAACAGGTTATCGAAATGATCGACCGCTCATTGTATTCAAAACAAACTGATTTACTTCGCTCGACGCAGACTCCATATTTGATTTGTAGATTCTACAGGGGCCCCCAACTGTTTGATTAGGCCCGACAGCAGCGCTCTCCCGCGATTGTTATCGAGATATATCGAAAGACATTTCGATAAAAAGACGAAGGCGAGCACAATTTCGCCCGTTGTTAAACCCTGGGCTCAACCCAATAAATTTTTGGATCGTTATTCATTTTTAGACACGGGGGAAAAGAGCAATCGGTTGTGAACACAAGACTTGAAATCGAGCTGGGATGTTATGATCGGAGAATAACATTCGACCACAGGAAAACCGGTTTAATCAGAGAGGCGCTCTCCACTTTTAACGAGGGTAGACTTTCAAAAAACGCCCAGAAAGCCACCTGATAGTCAGAGAAGTGGAACCACGAAATACGATATTCACGAAAAATAACGCGAGTATTCAATTAATAACGAAAAACAATGGAAAGAAAGCCATTATTGCGATTAGCGGTGTCAGAGCAGTCGTTCAAACCGCAGCCCGCAGGATGAAATCAGCATGAATAATATTTCCAGTGGTTTCATAGGGTTTCTCTTCCAAAGTTGAGTCGATAAATCAGGGGAAACCAGAATTCTTGTCGTTATCAGGATATTTATGACGCGTTCGCACGACCCATCATACATCAGCGCAGTTATATTTATTACCCATGCAGCTCGAGATGGAGGAGAAAAATTGAAACACGCGCCCGGGAAGTCGTTGAGATCCATGTAACGATGACGGTAGGTACACCGTACATAAATCAGTTGCACAGCAATTAGGAAATAATAATTAGTGGTGGGGAGTGACTGAGTGAATTTATTAATGTTAAATGAATGAATTGGTAATTTCCAATCTCACTAGAAAAATTTGTGGAGAGAAGAGACCCAAAAGGATCTATTTCTTACCTATGACCACGGGACTTGTTGCCCAAAGGCAAGTTTGAATGTAACACAAAATGGTGCGAACGTGCCGCTCAACATGGCAGTCAGCAGCCAGGACAAAAAACGCTACAAATTATTACAAAACTGTTTATTATTTTCTTATAGATCGCACATCTACAAAGATCCTATTGACATAATACCCACCTACCGCGAGGTTCACAATCATCTCTTGGCGACAATGAGTAGGTACCTTCATGTAATTATTATTATCGGAGAGTTGTGTCATTCATTCTTAATGAAATGCAGTAACTAAGGAAGCTTCTGAAAGTAAACAACAACTTGGTTCGGTGGAATCGGAAGAAAGTTGCGTTTGAACAGGTGATACTTGAACGGAGATGATGTTGAATTGCGATTCACACTCTTGTTTCTGCTCTTTTTTTCGTCAACCCTTAAGGCCTTACAGGGAGCGAACGGTTGGTCCTAAAACGCTCCGCAAGGTCTCATTCAACGCTAAAAACTGTGTTCTATTTTAAATCGATGGAAAAAATATACCATCCTATTTGAAATAGTCGAGCTAGGGCGTTTTGAAAATTGCATCCCCTATTTTCTACCCCTTAGAGAAGACTGAAAGTAACGCCAAGCTTCGCGGCACAACTAGACCCCTACTGGAGACAATATACCAAATTTCATTAATTTTGGACCATGGTAACTAAGGAGAGTGCCGCGTACGGCGGACGGACGGACTTTTCTTTTTTATTCGATTTTTGGATTCTTCGTATCTTGAAACGTAAAACCTCAAGTTTTGAGGGGGGGTTAAAAATTTTTTTAATTGAAAATAATAAACCAAAAGAGAAATGAAGAAAAAAGACGGTTTGTGGCAGGTTGTAAGGGCATAACCTTAACTTCTTAAGAAGAATTAACTTGAATAACTTGGTCTGAGATAGACTCCAAGGAATTGTATGAGTGAGTATGTTGGGTGTTGTCAATGTTTCGAAGCACAAAAGGTGCCTAAGAACTATTATAAATATATTATTCCATCATACCTACTTTCATATTATGGTGCCAAATCACGATCCAGGTAACTTGTCTTCGATAAATTATTGAAAGTTGGTAAAATTGCATGAAAAGGCAAGGCGCCCCAGAAATATCATGGACCAGTCGTCTCCGTTGACCCATCCCATGGACACTTAGACCATAGAAACATGGTTCGCAGAAGGTTTGTCCAGGAATTGAAAGAATCTTGCGAGGTTCCGGGTGGCTGTATGGGGATAGAGCAGGCCACTTGGGCTGTAACCGAAATTAGGGACCTGCAGGTTATTAATCAAAGGAATTATAACATCCTCGATAAGGAACGAGAAATAGAGTTCAAAGGGATAAAATTCTATGAAAATTAACTATGATCATAGTGTAGAAATAGTAATCCAGGGAAACATGTTTTAAACAAGAACGAATAATAATATGTACGTCGTATATATGACTGCTAATATATTTTGATATTTATATGCACCAATCGTTACTATAATATTATTATGTATCTAAGTTATTGCGGTAAATATTTACTAAAGGACTATGATTGCTACTGTGCCCGGTGAAACACCTGGGAAAATGGTCATGTGACTCCTGGAGAAAGACATTAATTTTCGAGAAACCTGTTTTACTGCACATGTTCAAAGTACGTAGTTGTTCTTATCGAGGTAATTCTTCTCTTCCTGTTCCAAAAGATTCAGCTGTCTCCACGAAAAGAGATAAGGTGAGGAGACAGAAAAAGGGTGGCTATTCGAAACACTATAATAAGTGGGGTCATCTCACAGAAGATGTGTGAATAATTGTGGGAACACTGCCCGTTGTTAGTTTTGTGAGAAGTTGAAAAGGGGATCAGATAAGAACACAACCGAGCTGGACGTCCAGGATTTATGCTGAGGGCCTAAATCACAAGGAGGATTAATTTGAGAGTTAAACTACGAAAACGTCTTGTTAAGGATGGGGGCCCAATTAAAATCGTAGGCTTGTTATTTCAGTTAAGAAATGCTATAAGGACTTGTGAGGATGGAAGGATCTTTTTATTTTGTTTTTTCACTTCAAGAAAATAAACCACCCGCAAGGATGGCTAAGAGCTACGCGCGAGGTTGGCACCAACACGGGCCTCCCCGCTGGGAAGATACATGGCGGCCGGCTATCGGAACTGGCAGCAACGATAATCATAAAAGAAAGAAGAGAGGAATACGAAGAAAATGAACAGGAGGAGAAGGAGCGGTAAATAATAAGAAAAAAACCATACGGTAGAGCGTTGGGATAGAAACCGAAAAAAGTAACAATGCCGTAAGAACCTTCTGATTTGTGATAGGGCTTCTGAAGGAGTGAAATATGATTGCGATATAAGTACAAAAACAGCGTTTGTGTGGTAGGTCCTGCGGATGATGCGGGATGTCGTATATCACGAAGCAAAAGATGCTTGAAAAAGATAGACTTAAACGGATCTCAAAGTGTGTGTGTATACCTAGGGTTATATACGGACATGCATATATATGGGTATTTTTAGACTCGGCTGTCAGATATTCGACCTAACCCTTATGTTTCTATACCTACTTCACTTTTGATAATATATAATCCCCTATTCTATCTGGTATGTCCTATATCTTTCCGATGAAGGAGAGATTTACAATTTTTTAGTCTGGGGCTATTATAGGCCCTAGATGGTCCGATGTGAATTCCGTAATATTCTCAACGGTATTAGATATTATTACGTGTGTGCCTTTACATGAGCTTCCTAAAACATCAACTCTTTTCGATATGGGCTAAGCTGAGAAAAAACAAGTACCACTCAATTTGAGTTGTCATTTTTCTACTAATGACAGAGGCTCTGCGGAAACCAGCGCATTTGTCTTATTATTATTGATGATATAAATTTAGATTAGGTAAGAGATTTATTATAAACAATTTTAGGTATCTGCTAAGAAGGTATTTTCGATTTTCGTCAGCCGTTTATCTCAGTACAGAAGTCAATAAGACCAGGACACTCGGTACATCAGGGGGGTATGTTGATTAATGCCCAAAGACTTTATTTTCATTTGTATTATACCATGGATTTCGGAACCCATATCTTCCCACTTCCTTGTATTATACTCAAGTATAATAATACCATAATGTATAAGAATGACTTCCATTACATAACGATCTAACGAGTTGAAAAGGGTTAGAACGGAGGGGAAAAAATCGTTGGTTTACGGGTGGTCCGGACATGGGAGGGAAAAGTAAACAAACTACGGGCCATAACTTCAAAAACTTGAAGGGGGAAGAAGCGAAGAAAAAATGTCCCGCTGCCGATTGGACAGACGAGACCAAAAATATTGCCCTGTGTTGGGTACCAGGTACCTGAGGTTCCCATATCTCTCGAGCACTGGTGTTTACATCAACGTTTGAATGAATCGCCACCATGGGATTAATTCAAATTTACATTTAATAATTTATGTAATTTATTTACATCCGTAGCTAAGAGAAATAGCACAGCCAAACTATATTTTCAGAAAGTTTCTCAAACTAATTACCTATCTGGTTTTGATAATGGAGTGCAGAGGACAGAAGAGACTACATAGATGAGAAGTATAGATATATTTTATTTACAATGTTTATGCACAACAAAGAATCTATGTACAAACTGAGATTGGAGGACGTGATCCGAGATCATCATTCTCTATGCCTTCGTTAGGGCAGACAAGGCTATAACAAATGATCCATACGAGGTGCCCTTAGTTATGAGTTCACGCTGGGTTTACAACACCTTCGATACGATACGTACATCCTGAACTGCGTTTTTAAAAAAGGACGAGAGCGCCCTCTGAGTTCACGAAAGACGTTATTCTTACGGACGCCTCTAGAATTAATCACTAGCCCCACGTTGAAACCAATAAGACAACGGAGACACAAGAAATAATATCCTTTGCACGTGTAGGAACTGTTGGGGGTCGTTATTCAAACGAGGAAAACCAGCCAGGATTAATTTATCGTCTGAGAAGGGCGAGGGAAAAGGATTGAATTAACACCCACCGCTCCTCTCAGGCACCACTAACCAGGCTTGTATTCTTAGCAAATTACTCGACACAATATTGGTTCGCATTCAGGAACGAAATCTGATATTACTTTTTATTGGATCTGAAAATTATCAAATTATTTAAATCTGAAAAATATGGCCTATTATAGAAAAATTAGAATATTCAAAGGCGATCTGAAAATATTTATGTACCATTTGATGGAAATTTGATCACATAGTGAAAATTGAAATGTGAGTTTCAATGCTGGAATAATAACTAACAGCCAACGCTCAAACATGTCTACAACTGTACACACGCTACGAAAATCAACAAGGAAATTCGTCTAGGACGTTTTGCCGGATTTCAGGAGCACGGGGCCTTCGAGGGGGCCTTTGTCCCTATTTATGTAACCGGTATAATGGGATGGTTTTGTTTGATATTAAATACCTAGTTTGCCTATAGTTCAATTTCGAAAGATAAAGAAGTCATATTTAAGTTATTTACAAGAAAATAATGTACCTACCATGCCTGAATTAGGTATTAAATTATAGGTACCTACCTAAGGAGGTACTTAGGTATCACCATACTACTTAAATCATCTAATAACTCATTAGGATAGGAAAATTCCCAAGAAAACTCCTTTGCTAAAAATTCCTCATTTTCGAAGTATAAAGTGCAATTGGTCGGATGGCAAACCAAATTTTGAAAAGGTTTTTCTGGCCTACCAGGTGGAATACTGTTGGCCGCTTTTCCCAAAGTTACTTGGGAGTCTAGGTATGACACTCAAAGATTCGTGAGTACCTATGTTCGTGGGTATACCAAGGTCCCGAAGTTATATTAGCAGAGTGAGTAGAATGTTTCCCGAGCTCAGAAAGGGGATGAAGCTTTCAATCAGGAAATACACTTAGTCAACCTGGAGACTTTCACGGATCACTCAAGTCTTATAAACGCATTTGAAGGCAAGTCTGCGCACAACTGATATCAAATGCGTAGACGACGAGAGAAATGCATCGGATAGAAAAGGGAATACGAGTATTTAGTGGTAGATAACATCACTCTTTCAAGGTTCAAGGCGAGAGAAAAGGATGAGACCGGGTTGCAGTCTCTCTCAACAGGTCTAACGACACTGAGACGTGCGGTGGACGGAAATATCTGCTAACCGCATCATGCCGATGTCACCTCCCTTGCACATAAAATTATTGCTGCTGACCTAGTCAATTCTACAACACATTGTCCAGGTCGCGAGCAAACTAGTTTCCGAAGACCTTACAACAACGCGAGTATTGACCCTTGCATAATGCAGGAACCGCATTATCATTGCATAATCATTTGGTACGATCATGGTCGCCGGATATGTCGAAATGTCAGAAATACACTAGGAACGGAACCAAATGCATTTTTACATTGGATTTCCCGACAGTGTTTAGGGTATTTACAAAGGTTGTAAGATGAGATTTTCGAGCTGATGGGCTTAAACGAGAAGTGCCATGGGCATTCTCCGAAGAGCCTAGATGAGCATGATATCGGTGAACACTTTTCAACTCTCTAAACTCGAAAAAAAATTGAAACTGTCTTCCCTCTCCACAAAACAATCAAAATTAACACGGAACCTGATAATTATGACCCAATACATAATAAATTATATAATTTGAACAACAACTCAAACTCAACAATAATGTAGATATGTATACCTACTTGATTGAAAACTCGAAAGTACATGGTAGGTCAAAAACTAACGCTTTATTACCACGATTATTGTCGCTATATTGTTATTTTCCTGAACTTGTGCTGATACAGTATCACACTAAACATAAGTACGAGTATTCTACAGGGGCATATACATGAAATATCAGAGAAAACCAAACAGGCACACAGAGAAAACCAAACGCAAAAAGTAACCATTATTTAAACAGTACATACCATGAAATATGAAGTAGTTTCTTACTCAGACATACGCCCTAGGCAGAAAAAAGGCTGCTAGACGTGAGTAAATACTGCTTCCCAATTACTTCATAAGTCTAGTTTGAAAAAAGGGGAGATCTCCAAGTCAAGAGACAAGGTAATTTCGCTCAGAGCCTTTGGACCCCCCCTCCTTCCTCTTCACGCTCAGGTTGGAAACGGCAGTTGTAATTGGACGTAAGTGGTCGGCCATTTTTCGGAGTCGTTAGCTACCATAATCAGTTAGTATTTACGCTTTCGTTTCCCGGATGGGTGAGTTTGTAGGGTTTATGAGGGTTTATCCTGAAGAAAAGAGACTTCAAAGGGACTCAAAAGCTTTAAAACACTTATATGTCCACCACTAATACTAATTTAATACCTTTACAATAATAATTTAATATAACCAAAATCTGGCAGCGAGACTATTTGAAATTTGAAGAAGTTAATTTTTTCCCTTCTTGTTTCGAAAGCTCCCCTAAATAACCGATTATTCCCCTTTTTACCTAATTGTCATTTGTGTAGGCAATTATTAAATATTTACCTAATTGTAATAATTTGTGTTGCTCCCCTAAATAACCTATCACTCCTCTTTTTACCTAATTGTCATTTGTGTTGGCATCAATAATTAAATATTTACCTAATTGCCATTTGTATAGGCAATGAGAGTCTCATGAGTCATTGTATAGGCAATTGAGTTTCAATCGCTCTCAAACGGCTGCTCTGATTCCCCGGTTTTCGCAAATTGATGGAGCCAGTTCCATGCTAGATTATTAGGTACAGGAAGACACCCGGGGAATTAGGGTATGATCACTAGGGACCAGGTTTTCTATATTCTTTATATATCGTAACGAGTTTCAAAAGCATGTGGAAACCTAAGTATAAAATAAACTCGAGTCCAGAAATCAATTCCGCCAGCCCAAAAATCAATGCCAATTCCAAGAATGTACTCCAAGTTCAAAAATCAATTCCTCGAAGTTCAAAAATGAAGTTGATTGAGGTTACTTTTAACATCACAATAGGTAGGTAGCTGATGAATGTATGGAACATAGAATAATAGGATAAAGAATAATATTATTAGCCTGCCAAAAGCAACTACATGATTGGTTGTCTGTCAACCGCACGTTTGATAGCTAGGTTGTACAGATTGCAGGTTAGTGGTTGTATAGAGAGTACAATTTTACGATGCATCATGCAATTGTTAGGTAGATTAATATAAAGGACGACAAAGAAAGGGGATTGTACAATGCTCGTTGTAATGCTCGATAACAATTATAATTCCATCCAAAAAGTGAAGCCACACTCAGACAACGCGATGTACGGACCTGGGAACCTTCCTATCGATTTACCGCTTCTTTCAGGATCCCAGCTAGATGTTCCTATTCTTCTCCCCGGATTAACCGGTTCAAAACTTCTGGAGAACGGACAAGCGAACCATTGGTATTTTTTTAATTCATTCCATTTTGCTTCCTCACAACCGATACTGTGTATGTGTATCAATAATGTTATTTATCACCCTGAAATCCTGATTATTCTTAGATTGGCGCTCCTCCTGAACCATCCACCACTCTTCAAGCGTCGACGAGCAAGGAACCCACCTGTTCGAGTCTTCTGAAGGATGATCGGGAAGACCGAGCAAGAAGACGGAGGGACAAGGTGCCCGGGAGAAGGGGAGCTCTTTTTACCGGCTAGTTAACACCTTGTCCAACACACTTTCCACGCATCGCTGAGCTCTCGAAGGCCCAAACAAAAACACGACTCGCGCCTGGGCATCGCCTTCTATATGCCATAACAACGGGCTACACATTCACCCAAGGCCCTTCGACAAAGATTCAAAACAATAGTCTACTGAATAGGCTCTCAGGAGTCAGAAATATTGATATCGGTATAGCTGAGCTTCAATGAGATAATGAGGATAATATGCCGCAATTCAATACGAGGACATGATGAGCAGAAGGTGAAATTTTCACGATATCATTACCACTACGATGTTAGCTGGCGTGCAGCAATACTTACCAACTTTAAACTTGGCATTAGGTATCTTGAAAAAGTTCTTTTTTGTACTTACTTTACTTATTTGAACCGAGGGGTAAAAGGAAGAAATTGCCACAGCCTCATACAGGTACTACAAACAATCCGAGGTACATATATATGAAGAAACGTTAAGATAATCTGTTATTTTTCCTTTTGGTAGTTTTCCCAAAACAATCAATTCAGTGATAAGATTATAGGTTTGTTCCAAGCAAACTGCTTGGGTTGAAAAAGTTAGGATTTGTGTTTCACTCGGGTCGTAGGATAATGGTGTAGGTTGTATTCGTATCCATTGTGGATTGGATTGATCTGGAAAAAGGGACCTGGGATCGCTGAACAATAACGCGAAAACCTCTTCTTATAGTTAGACGAGAATTCAAGAACAGTGGTGAACAAAAATTTCAAACATGACGTATCAAATACCTGGCAACTAGTATAGGTTTTAACTCTCTCAGCTAGTGATAAGGACCTATTCAGAGAGAATTCAGGCGCGATACGTTCATAAACTTAGAACAATATTATAACTCCATGGTGATAATTACTACCTACATCAACTAAATCATTGGGAATCATTGAGCACGGTTTGAAAGAAATCTGCTGAGATCATTGAAACAAGAGAGGCGGCGAGTGTGGGCAAAGGTGCCGAGGATTGGCTTGAAGACAGGCTAGAATTAGCGAGTCTTGTTAGATGGGCAGAAGAATTGCATCGCGTGACTGCGTAGGAGCCGGGAAGCCAATAAGAAGTGTGAGCCTCTGGCATTCTCCAGCATCTCTCCCGTTTCACCTGCCTTCTTTACCTTCGGACTACGTATTTCCTAATAAATCTCGGCCAACGTACCACGTCCATGAAATGAGGGAATAGAAACTAATCACAGACGATCTTGACTAAATACCTTGGGGAGAAAATTCAAGGATATTTGTGACTATTCAACTTCTAGAAAGGAATAGATTTTTAGTTGTTATGGTTTATGCATCATCTAACAAAAAACAGCACCTTCTGCCTGTAGCAAGAAATAATCATTCAAACAGTCCGCATCTTGCGTCAAACATAACTGGTGTAGCTTTAACGTAGAAGGTAAAAGAAATCGTTGGGAAATTTTGCTCACCAACACGCCCCGATGAAGCGAAACAACACATACCTGCAGCATTAAAAACTCGTTTGAGCCTTTGGCTAACATCACAATTCATGAATAATGTTTTTGCGTCCTGTTTCCTGTAGGTACTACCATGAAACGTAGGTAACTAGTCATTCGTAGGTAACAAAGGTAACGTTGGTAATTCTTCATCACATTCCTCTTTGTGCTCCTCTTTATCACATTCCTCTTTGTGCTCATCTTTATCACATTCCTCTTTGTGCTCATTTTCGTGGCATAAACTTCGTGACACTTTTCGACTCTGGTAGGCCACCGCAAAAACATTGAAAACCGGAACATAGTACTTGCGAGCTTCAAATGCAGGATGAAAGTTACAAAATAATTTATTGAACCTATATAACTAGGTACAACATTTATTCACACATTCAATGGAGTTCACCCAAGAGAGTTGTTAAAATAAAATTAAACTTAGATAATTTTAAATTAAATCTAAATTAAATTATTTAAAAATAATCTATAATTCACTGGGGAATACTCCGATGAAGCTCTGATATCTCCTCTATGATATCAAAGTAGAAAGCTACAGTTTTATGTAGGTACGGTAAGAGACCGTAGCAAGGACACGGTAGAAACGCTAATATAACAGAAGGTTGAGAGGCGTTCTGAACTAGGTAGGCACCTATTGTAAATTCGAAAATGTCTGCGACGGATTACCCCATAGAGTACTTGCCAACGTAAACGTAAGGAATCGGTGTTTCAGGAAATTCATGTTTGAATAGGCGCACACGCTATCATTGGTCCTACACCAATTCATAAGGGAATGTCTAGGGGCTAACCCACTCAGAATAGACCACAAGAGAGGAGAGAAATATAGACAGCCACGGAACCAAAATTGTTCAGAAACTATAAAACACAAGAATGTAATTTTCACTCTAAATCCGAATTGAAATTTTTAGTTTGGTGGGCTACTTGTTTTTTCTTCTCGCACGAATAGAAAATTATTTGAATAGGAATAAGTCTTCTTTTGAGAGTAAGAATCATGCAACCTACATTCTACATCTTCTTCTACATCTTCTGCTTTAAACTCAAAACTGTGATAATTATGAACCCTGTGAGTGAAATATTAGAAACGAAGAATATTGCAAATAAATTAAGGAAAGTGCAAAACTAGATACTTCAACCGAAAGTATAGATGAAGAAGGTGTACCACGCCGCACCCTTCAGGATGGGTATGTCCAAAAAAGATTCCCAAAAGGGCTTTCAGGAAGCGATGTTTGTCTACCGAAAGGTGGGTAGACAGGACCGTTCTCTCGTTAACACCTGGTACCTGTTGAAGGTGGAAGATTAGAATCGAAAGCCTCGTCCAGGTCCCTAATGAGTCTTCTTTCGAAGAAATCTCCCTCCAGAGCAGGGACGGAGTTTGAAACTTTTTAACGACGAATCGTTGAGGCATTGGCTGCGAAGCGTGGCCTCAGTTCTCATTTCCCAGATGTTATCGAGATGTGCTTCAGAAAAGGAGGAGAGAGGATTCCACTCACGGCAACGCTTGTAAAGCCACGATTTGGCTGTATAAGGTTGGAATTGTGTACGATGAAGTGGTCTATAACAGGTCAGAAAGATCGTGAAACCTTAGCCATCAGAAACATGAGCGAACATGTAACTGCTCAAAAGAAGAAGAAAAATACTGCAAATTAATGCTCAGAGTCCCACATAACGAATGTACTACCTACCTATTAATTGTTTCCAAGGAGGATATTGGTGCAAGGTTGTTGATGATATTTGTGAAAGGTTTTGTTGTTCGGTCAAAAGCCGCAATGGAAGTAAGTTAATAATCTCAGGAGGGGGAATAGATTTATAGGAATATCACCTGCAAATTCGTCAGTATGATTATAGATATAGATAGCATATGGGCGAATTCAATTGATTCATGTATTTATTATCAAGAAGCATAATAGTTAATAATTTTACATAAATGTTGTAAGCAGAAAAACACACACATTTTATACCTATCTACACTTGACGTCAATCCAATACAATAATAAAAATTATATGCATTTGTATTATTCTTTAGCCCAAATTAATTTCATTTTGGCCGTATTCCACCAAACTCGAAACCCCCTTCTAATGGGCAAGGTACCTAGGTAAGGTACCCTCATATAGGTAAGTATCCTCATTTGAAGATTTTAAAAATAGTACCTTTATGAGAACAAATACGGATTGCTTTTTATAGTATAATTTCTTGTCCCAAATGATGTAGGTAACTAAGATTTGTCACCACGTCGTTCATTAGAAATTATGAGCAAATAAATTTAAATCATAGGAAGGCTGAATGATTCTTAACAAATATTAGCATCACAACTCGACATGAGAAAGAGAATTTCATAATGGGATAAAGAAACACACAGAAAGACGTCCCTTCCATATCTGGTCAAGGATTTTGAAGATAAATAAAAGCTGAGCCTTTTATTATGGCTAGTATCTCAAGCGGCAGTGATACCGTTGCATTGAGCCGGAAGAAACTTTAATACCAGAGACTAAAACACACGACACGATGTTTTACGTTTTGTTTTACATTTTGAATGGAGAAGTGTGAAATTCATTTTTCGTTGAATCGGTTGTTATTATTTTTTTATTTACAATCTCCAATTGAATGCATAATACTATTATGTTTATAATATTACAGTGTCTATTCACCTAAAATATTGGATACATTTCATAATGAAATTATCACTCGATAATATCGATCGAAGTGCGAGTTATAGGTACTAAAAGGCGTCATGGATGTAGGAACATCTCTTCCATGATTTTTTACTTCACCAGAAACTTTTGACTTCACATGCCTTTTCCAGACTCAGCCAGAAGAAATTTTGAGCTGGACTGTTGCCTCGTTCTTGAGAGAACTGAATTCAACTGTGAGGTCAACAATTAAATTTCCGAACTTGAACAATATGAACACAGCCCATTGCGCAATTAATATAGGTGTTACGCAATGAGGAACTTGCATGGATATTTTCTATTTCGAAATATCTTGGTGAGGGCTTTCCAAAAAGGTGTTATATGAATGGTATCCGACGATTGAAAGTTACAGAGAATAGGTCTTGTAATTTGAACCTGACTGACGTAAACCCCCTGCCTAGGCGGGCCCCCCTTTTGCGGAACCTAAATGACCTCACGCGCTACCTTTCAGCCCATTCTCTGGGCAAACCAGCAGTAATTTCAAGATGAAAATTGGCACAAAATTGGCACCAGGGGGTTTTGAAGGGCGCTGACTCAGATTTTGAGGTTCAAAATGCAAAATTAGTACTAGTACTAATTAATTAGTAGCAAATTTAGTACTAAAATTACTAATAATTAGTACTAGTACTGATGCAACTTCCCCATTTCCTATTCATTTTGGGGATTATGAACAGGATTTTGAAAGGAGAAGAGAAATTCACGGCAAAAGAAGCGAACTCATTTGGCTTTTCGAACTGACATTTGGATGATGTAACAGTAATATAATAGTAAGTCCAACAGATGATGTGAAGACTGCAGCTGTTATATTTTTTTGTTACGTACCACAAATTATTTTGGGTTCAGAAAGAGAGGAAATTAGAATATTTTATATTTTCTCGAGTGAATGTTAACGAGGGTAGGCAGACGTGTAAGCGGAAGGGCCTAGTGACACTAATTCACGACATAATCGCTTCCCCAGCGTGTCAGAGGTAGTGGGGCGAGTGGAACCCCACAACCCTTGTACCCTCCCCGTCCTGGCTCCAGTTTCGGCCCAAGCCCTCGCCACCTGACTTTCTAGAGGGGGTGTGAAGCACATGGGGTCCCACGGTAGACGACGAAAGGGTAGGACGAAATCACGGCAAGCCCAATCAGGTAGGTCGGCTCAAGGAAGATTCGTTGCCCGGGAAGGACGCCTGAAGAGTGGGGAGCGCTCAACAGGGAGATGATGGATGGACCCGGCTCTGGGTTTCTGGGCCCAGGCCAGGAGATCCTACAGACAAATCGTCTTTCTTCCAAAAGCGGTGGGATAGGAAGAAAAAAATCACCGGTGCAAATGAGCCAAACGCCGTTTGGATGATGTCGTTTACCCGCGTTTCGCCCACTGGCGTATCCTCGACACCCAATAAACAACGAGATGACAGCCGATATATTAGAAAAACAACCGTAAACCAGCCAGATAGACCAGAACATCTCTCGGCAAACAGATGTTGGAATACATTAGGTAACGTCATCAACGTAAGTCTTGGGTGTTTGGCCATTATGAGATCTAGTTCCAACAAAAGCACAAAGCTCAATCATCAAAAATAACGTGATGATGGGCGTAAAATAATTTAATATTTCTTCATTTTTGGAGTCACTGGTTTATTTTTCCAAGTTTTTTTTTCAGCTAAGCTGATATGCAACATTTCAAATTAATACAGGTAACTGACAGAAGTACTGACTAGATTTACATATATTTGACGAGCAGTTAACTTACTACGAGAATATTTAATTTTAGGTATTAATAAGGTTATCCTAAAAACCTTACAACTAATTGACGATATTTTTAAAAAAGATGAACTGATCCATTACTGTTAACACTGTGTAGATTACATTTTTACCTACTTGTTTTACTAGGCTGTAGAAGTAGCCGGTGTCGCAACGAAACGTACTCAAAAAATAAAAAAAATCCTTAGAAAAATAAACCAGTGACTCCAAAAATGAAGAGTTTTTTCTGAAGAAAAATGGTCCACCCATACCACCACATCATAAAATTTAATATTTGCTTGATATGGATGATCTTTAGTTTGTCGTTAGTGGCATATAGTGTGTACGAATGATGACGCTGAAGATTGTGATTTGTAACTCAAAGGTACTAAGTACTTTATTATGTTATTGTTTACTCTCCTATCCACAAAGAACGTTCACACCAAAAGTCCTCTGCTTTATAAACTTCGTGAAATAATAATTGAGTCAACACAGTGTGTATGACCACCACGAAGAATAATTTATTGATTATGAAGGACACAACACACAAATAATACTAACACGCAAACCTACCTACAAAATCTTGGTTTACTTAAATTTAGCCGATAGCCCGTGCATGTCATGGACATGATAGATCAGTTGGTGCCAAGATGCATGCTCGCAGCCAAATATCTATGTACCATATCAGATTTCGAGAGTGAATGGAATTTTGTTTTTGTTAATTATTCAGGTCACCCTCATTCGAATAATGTTGTTAAGAGGTTGTACCGTCGCACGTCGGTAGTTTTTACAGCAACTTCCTTAGTTACAAGCCAGTTTATCGAGCGTCGAACCTTCGATTTTAGGAGAAAACGGAGTATGAAAGTCCTACACTCTCGTTTTGGAAATAACCTTAACTGAAATATTACCAATCAGTCACACAAGGACCCAATTTTCCCAGGATTGAACAGTTCTGACATTGTTAACGATAAATACCTAGTACCGACTGTTATCACGTTTCAGCGTGCGCAGTGACTACGACTAATCAGATTGATGGGACGAAATGTGTGGACCTTCTGTGTTCAAGCCCCGAGACGACCAAATTCAGTAATTTATTATGACTAAATGTCTTTTAATAAAAGTACACTCGTAACGACGTAGGAAAGATACGGTCAACACAAAATCCTCTCGCAAATCTGAGAGAATACAAACCCTTGAAAAGATATCAAGAAGCTATTAACGGTATCTAATTCCGTGAGACGTCATTTTTGTAATTGTGTTTGAGGAGGCAGAAATTACAACCTGAGATTACTGGTCGTGAAATGAAGGTACCTAGGTAACAAAATAAGAGCGAGCATAAATATCAAGTGCATTCTATTATAATCGTTGTCAGGCTCAGATGTTTGCACTTCTGGCCACTGTGATTGGAGTAATCTTATCTCGGAAGTCGAGAAGTTTAGCTTTTACAGCAACACAACTACCTACTTTTGTTGAGAGGACTACTATCTTCGAGTCGACGAGTATTTTCATGCCCACCGCATACACGTACCATTTGTGTTCGGGTGGCAGATTATAGCACCTTAAAAATAATGGAAACGTACATCTCAATGTGAACAAAAACGTTGAACATTCCACTGAAACACATCGTGAATACATGACTAGCAACAATTTTGTGATCTAACACCATTATCTAACATTGATCTAACATCACTATTTAATAATGGGGTAACAGACATTGTTCAGGAAGGTCTAAAACGTAAAAATTGAAATTTTGATTTTGAAGTAAAAACATTACTACCGCTACCTTGGTAGATTCAGCAAAATAAGTACTATATTAACCTATAACATTGTAGCGTTTACAGTAAGGATTATCTATTAAGTTTATTTTTTCACCTGTTGATTTGTTCATATTGAAATTGCGAAGACAAATAAAATGGACATATTAGTAGATTCAAAAAATAGTCAGAGTCAGTTGATGCACCTTATTTATTATGTTGAAAGACCATTACGTTGAAATTGCGTGTGACAATCTCGTCGGGGCACCAGTTTTTAGAGGTTTTAGTAAGTAACTTTTAGTAAAATGTGCCAAACTAGCCAAATATTCAGGCCATTAAAAGTCCACTACTTTCGGGAAACCGTTAGGCCCATTTCTCACTTCAGAAGCTCAATGATGGCCACGATTTATCATCGCTCCAAATAAGAGGAATGTGGTTTTTTACGACAGGGTGAGGAAGATAAGGTCACAGTCGAATGGCCAGAATATAATGATCACAGGTTTCAACGAACTAGCAAGGATTGTAGTAACTCGAATAGGTAAACTATTATAAAGATGTATCTAATATCTTCTTCTGTTGAAAACACCTAAAATCACACTCAAATCAAAAAAACTCTTCGAAATAAACGTTCAAGAAAATTAAAAATGGTGCTTCGGAGGAATATGAGAGACCAAACCCAGCTCTGTAGGTATGTTCCTTCGAGTTTTCATAGTTTGGCGGATTTAATACAGTCGCTATCCACTATTTCCTAAGGTCGAAAAATCAAATGATGATGGTGGCTCATTTTATGTTTTGGGAGTCTCTATCCCACGACAAAAAGATACACTGTACAAAGACAATGGTACAATGTGCTTACGCTGATTTTTTTTTTACCATGATTTACATGAGAAGACCTGTAGACAAGTAGAATAGGTATGATGGTATAAATCCGTACAAGAGTCCAGGCTCTCAACTCCAAACTGTTCTACAGGGCTCTGGAGGAATACTTAATTCATATGTAGGATGGTTACCATGTTCCACCCACAGATGGCCCCAGCAACTCCCCCCGGGACACTTTTTCCGGACCAGAGCCTGCAGGAATGTCTTCTTGATGTTGTCTGTGGCAGAGATGGACCTCAAGATGAGCTAGTCCATTGTCTCATTACGTAACTCAAATAGCTCTCCCCACCACTCGGGGCCATCTGTATGATTTATCCCACGAAATCGTCAGTTCTTTCCCAGTCATTGCTCCCGTTCATTTTTTCGGGAGCCGTTCTTCAGACCTGCCGCTTCCTTTGAGACAAGTGAAAGACGCATCGTTTTGGTACCCAACCGTCCTCCATGACCACCTGCTCATAGATACCTACATATAACCTCGACCTTGCAGATACTATAAGTTATGATATTCAAGATGCTAGATACTCAAGATTATATTAATACAAAACACAATACCTACGGAGAAGAGAGTCGTTATACACAATGTCATACCCACCAGTTATGAGCGTTTTTTCCCCGTCAGGAAAAATCGTATTTTTGTTAGATTTGCTTCATATTGATGGCGTTATTTATCATGTTTAACCTAATATTCCAACAGTATTTTGGACGAAGAATCAGAATTTAACTTTTGTTTAGAAACATTCTTTTCAGGAGAAATTAGGGTTAAAAGAAGCGAGGAAACACTTTTTTTCAGTTTTCAGCGAGTTTGAGGCTGACTTTATATTTTGTGCTCTACAGACCGAAACCATGGGGAACTAACTGTATTTAGAGGTAGACTGCAAGTTGTCAGTGATCATGGGGGATCAAAATCCAAAAAATCTCAAAAAATCTATGTCCCGCAGATTTGCTCGGGCTACGAGTGAAACTCTAAGCTAGCTGTCATTTTCGTATAAGGCTCATTGAAAGAATTTTCTACTAGGGGGAGCACTTTGCCGAAGGCTGAACGCCAAAATGTACCGGTTAATTATTAATGACAGCTGAGATGATTCCCTGAAAACGACCGGAACAACTCGGAAAAGAAGAGCATAATGGAATTTCTTATCGGGGGAAACGGTTATTATATTACTGCTTTGTAGATACCTATCAGCGGCGAGGCGACGCTTGGGGTGAGCATGAAAGTTTTGATATTAATTGAATTTTATAATTTAGCATGTATGCGAGATCAATTACAGCTCTCCATCAATTTCCGATAACGAAGAATTTACGTGTTTTGGAGATTCGAAAACATGTTACTGATATCTTTCCTCTTAGCATGGATTAACATGAGAGCGTTCTTGAATCATCACGTCGAAAGTGTGTCCTATCGTCCTATCCAACGAAGAAAACATGCAATTTCGACAGAATCTTGTGTGCAGTCCACTTTGTACGGGTGTGGTTTTGTTCAAATTAGACATCGTTCAGTTTTCACTGGAAAATTAAATTGAAAGAAAAAATAAAATAAAAAAATATATAAAGCTCATATATATATATAAATAATAAAATTAAAATAACCCGATGTTATTTCCAATACTAGAGGAACGAAAATTTATTAGAACTACCTACTTGAGAAATTTGGAGTGTAATCAATGGACCTTGAGATTTTGATGGACTATTTTAGGTGTCACCATAGTTCCAGGTAACTAATTCGAAAGTTTGGGAACCCGCATCTTGACCCCGAGTTCTTGAACTGAACTTTTAAATCCGAATCGTGCTGTTGGAACAAATCTTGGGTTTCTTATTTTTCAACAATGCTTTTATTTCAAACCAATATGACTAGGGGATGGTGGAACTGAATTTATTTGTTCTGCCCTAAGTTCCAATTATTAGTGATTTATTTGGGGCTTTTGTGGGTTATTTATTTACTGAACTGGACTGATAGGCAGAACAACCACGCGATATCCACACTATTCCGGATTTGTGACACGGCTCCTTCTTGATAAACTTGATTCACTATCCTCTTCCCAACTATTTTCCGGCTTAACCAAACGGAGTGTTCAGTTAAAAATTGGGAGATTGGGGTTTTTGAGAGCGCTAAACCCGAATTTGAGGTCGATAACGAAAATTTTCGACCCATGCGCACACCCCATTGAGCATTGAGGAAGCATGCACTCCTCCTGCAGAAACTGAGCGCAGACAGGAAGGGTGGAGTCGTAAACTATTGATTAAATCTCATGATAATTCAAGCATTTGTGCAAAAGACAATAGGACGGAGGTGAAATCACGAAACAGGGAACGGAATCGGTATAAGATCAAGCTCATTAGAATCGCAATGGAGCTCCTGTTTGGGACCTCCAACGCGATCTGCCCTTTTCCCGAAGGACAAAAAGCGAAAAAAGTGTCGATCGTGAGGTTATTGTTGTGGTCAAGTACTTATGTGGATGGCGTGAGTGGTTTGGCGAGAGGTAGAGGGAGCCCCCTGCTCGTGCCCTATTGTTTCTTGCCTTTCCACGGAAGGAGAGACAATGGGCGACGCCGAGACGGCCCAGTAGGGAAATGTGGAGCGGGTACGAGGAGGGACGCCCTTGCAGCTTCTCGGCGAGAATGTGCGGCGCACACGTTCTATATTATCAGTGGGTTTGTTCCAACTAAACGGTTCAGTTCAAATAACTTTCAGTTTGCGAAAAGTTTCGCAAGGTCTATCATTTTCAAATTTTCTATGAAATTTCATTGCCGAAGGCAGCAGGGATGCCTTCATATTCGAGCAAGAAGTGCAAAAAAGTTCCATTCATGCAGCATGAGTTGATGAGCGAAATTTCAAAAAAATCATTTTAACCGATTTGTTGGGTGATTCTCATAGGAAATTCCACGTTGATTCCGAATATACCATACGTTCCCATATTTAAGACGGTAAATGGGGAACTTGCTTGGTTATTTTTTTTTTTTTTTTTATAATTATTTGGAAGATCTTAATAAGGGCTTTCCAAATATGTGCTATATGAGGGGTATCCGACGATTGAAAGTTACCGAAAATGGATCTTGTAATTTGGACCTAACTGAGGTCACCGACCCCCCGCCTGCCTGGGTGGGCCCCCCTTCTGCGGAACCTAAATGACGTCACGCGCTCCCTTTCAGCCCATTTTCTGGGCAAACCAGCAGCAATTTCAAGATGAAAATTAGCACCAGGAGGTTTTGAAGAGCGCTGACTCAGATTTTGAGGTTCAAAATGCAAAACATAGTATGAAAAAGTGTTAAATTTCAGGAATTGTTTTAGAATGGTCTAAAACGGATTTCCATGAAGAAAATTCTCAAAAATTTGCATTACTGAAATTTTGAAGCCATTGCAATAAATTCATTTTTTTTTCGAAAATTCCCTTAACATCTGGTGCTTCACAATACTTTTCTCACCCGTAGAAAACCGAAAAATGGCTATTTTGTGGGTTTGTTGGGCCTGCGGGACGACGGGCGTCGGAAAGCGTCTCAACCATGCCTCATCACAGCTCAAAATAATTCTTAGTATTATTTTTCACGTTTGTGGTTTTGACAATTCCTCGATGTGCGTATTTTCTATACAATCACAACTGCATACTTTACTATATCAATCCTAATTTTATGTTTATTAAACCGATTGAACCGACCGGTTTTGAAAAACCAGGCTTTCATCTGTTTCTTTCAGTTTTCCCTAGATGTAATAAACTTAAAATTATTATTCATATCTTTAAGTAATTATGATTGTATAACATACGAAGAACGAGAAATTTTCAAAATCACGAACGTGAAAAATAATACATGGCATTTTGAGGTGCGTTTGGGCATGGTTGGGGCGCTTCCCGAACTCTTCGTCCCGCAGGCTCTTAACGCTGATTGCGACCCTCAGAATATTGTTCTGGGGATGAGAGGCATTGGAAGTTGTTTTTACTTGATAAAAGAGTAAAATTTATGAATATCATAAAAATCCTCAGAGACGTTTTGGAGGGAAAACCTCAAAAATGTGCCAAAAACGACGTTTCTTCACCTATTTCGCTTAGTTTCTCCCCCAACAAAATTGACCTGGAGAGCTGAAATACTTGATAGTTCATCTTCATAACAACCATTCTAAGGAGAGGTCTCAGCTGAAATTGGGTTTTCTGTACATTGCAATACTTTCCTTTCACCTTTGAGATGAGCTGAGACCCTGAAGTAGCCTATTCTCGAAGATAGAAGGATGTGAAGATAATCCCCACACACATCAATTATCAGATGATCCCAGTGAAATTTCATGATTCTGATCAATATACAGGCAGAATACTCAAGATTTTATTATCGATAATAATACCAATCGATAAAATTTAGGTAATTCTGACGGAAGGAGTAATCGGAATCATACCTTCTATAACTAGGTCCTACCTGAAATGTTTCATAGAACCCGAACATCAAAGAGATTATCGACGAAATTCTTACAAGTAATACATACAGTATTGTTGGATCTTTGTTTTCAAGGTTTTGGATTTCCCAACTAGGTATATTATAGAGCAATATCATATTTCAATTACCTGTCCACTACAAAATTATTAGTTAGGCGGCAATGAAGAATGAAATGAACAACGAGTTGGGAATGGAATGATGATAACCATCACCCCTTAACGAATGGAATTACAGGGAAATAATTATCTTGAACGGAACGATTAGGCAAAGGGTTTGGTCTGATTTTGGATAAAAATAAGTAAACTGTCATTTTCAAGAATAATCAGAGTCTAAATCTCTGTTTTAAAGACGGAGGGGAGTCACGAAAGACTAATTTCCGATAATCGGCCGATTTTAGGCCTTAGAAGCGAAAGGGGGCAAAAAAGAGGTGCTACCGTATAAAAAGGTCTTGGGTGGAAACGAACGACCAAAGAGCTTTGCTTACCCCCACTGCCGAGTCGGGGTCCTTTTTCCCTACGAGCAGGAAAAGGGAACCAAACCAGACCTTCGAGAGCAAAAAAGTTTCAACAAGGGTTTTGCGTCTGGAGCCACTAAAGTTAAATCGATCTTGGGAAGCTGGGAGGAAGGAGGCTCTAAGTGACGGGGTTTCCTCCTTGAAATAGGACGTCGGTGGGGTCATAGAGATTTATGCTTAAAATTTAAAAAAAATGTAGGACTTTGAAGTTATTAATCTTTCCTAACACACACAAACTTACAGCCTCGTGGCGCTGTGCAGTCAACAAAATACGTTGGAATATAGCTTACTCTGATACTCAACGTGATTTTTTTTAAACTATAAATTGGTTATACATACATAGTACTCACACATTAAGTATGGAGGTACTTAGCTAAGATTAATGATACAACCAAATCTTTCAATGCCAACTGACCAATTACAACACTTGTCCCATAGCAACAGCATTATTTCCTCCAAATATTTACAAAAATTATTCAAGTTTTTTCATATTGGTACCATCATCTGCGCCAGGGTGGCGCGCTAGAGATGAAACGTAGGTACCATTCATGAAATTTTGATAAAGCAAAAATGTGATTCAGTTGTAATATATTATATTAAAAAATATTTAATCTAAAAAATATAAAATAATAAATATAAAATATAAATAAAAATAATTTTAATAAAACATATAAAACATAACTATTTTTATATTATTATTTATTTTTTATTTGTTTTTTTTTTCTCATCTGGGAATTATCTAAGTAGGTAGTTGCAGTTGCAGGTATTAATATTTCTAATACCCCTACCCTACAACTATAACCACCAAGAATAAATTACATCTATAATTATAGTTAGTTATAGTATAGTTACATCTATAATTATAGTTAGTTGCAGTAAGTAACCACTATTTAGCTGCAGTAGTTAGTTACAGCTACACGACGTACCTAGTTGTAGTTGTGTAATACGATTTTTATTCACAACTACCTACTTGTTGTAGATCGATACATTGTAGTTATGACTGAAGATTTCATGGACCAGCAAGAGTTTGAAATTCATGTATTAAATAACCTGTTGGGGAATCAGCGCGACGTTTCATATGAGAATAGCTCAGAAAAGTCTACAAACGAGTTCTTTGAAAATGCAATATCAATAGTGAAATTTCTACATTTATAACTAGAACCTGTAGAGTCCAGATTTCGGCGTGAGCAAATAAAAGTGAAGACTCTCCACAACAGTTGATGATTAATAAAATCTATGATCTGATAGTTCAAGCGTTTCAAATTATGCAATAGTTAAGAGCTTTGGAGCGTGACATCCCTAAACTGCTAGAAAACATGATGAAAAGTTGAGCAGATTGATAACAGTCTTATAACGGGATTTTATGTTTCATTCTCCTTGGATATTTAGGAAATTATAACTTAAGATGGAGTGTTGCAGCGTCAATATAGCGAGAATGATGCCAACGTCAATATTGGACGCATAGTGAACAGTGGCCAATCTTGGATATGATTAACGATCCGTAACTTGATAGAAGTAGGTAGATACGGAGGCGTTGAAGGATGTAAAATTTGTCTCCTCAAGGGCTCAGATCCAATTGGTTACAGTTCGCCGACGAGCGAGATCACGTCGGTGCATTGAAAATCCATAATATGATGATTTGAACGCAAAGATATATCAAATAGTCGGCTAGTGAATGATTTGGTCCTTACGATATGCACCTACTTCAATATTCTTCAAACAGAGGCGGCTGGACAGGTTATACAAAATATCGACACTGCCTAGCCCGTTTTGTATGCCACTTTTTTTCAAGAATCGGATTGTTTGGATTGAGATATTGCTAGCTTTGTATTCCTTTGAGACCTTTATTGTATCAGAACGCATATACCTATTTATTATTCATTATGAATTTGAGGGTCAGCAACATAGTAACATGGATGAGCATTTTCAAAACTGAAGCTTTTCATTTATTGGATTTCATAAAAATACAAAAATTGATGGAGACAACGTTACTCCGTTAGTTGTCATCCCACGAAAACCGTAGCCCACTTGTTGGAAAGCTCTCAATAGATCACAAAGCGTCATGCTGCTTATATATATAAATTTAGTTTTAGCG
>JAEMON010000002.1:38526193-38539887 GCA_030264115.1 Lygus lineolaris | reverse complement strand
CCAATAGCAACTATGCAGCCGACTAACTCTACCTCGTAGAATAGAGCTCACTGTTCAGGACACTAAGTCAATGGTAGGTATTCCCCACTTTAGGTAATTATTTTTTGAACACTCTCTAAAGGATGAAGCTTCACTATGACCAGGGTGCTTTAGGGATATCCCTGGCAATTTTATAATTTTTCACCACGAGTATCCATTTTAGGGTGTTCTTGAAAACTGTTCTGTGATCCCAGAAGTTTAACATATATTAGCAGCTATTAAGCTATTAAGTACCTTAAAGGTAATTGTGAGTCATTCCAGACTAACCGTAGGAATAGGTGAGAAAAAATCCAAAATGGTCGAATGTAGAGAAAACGTATAATATTATGTGTCTCTATTATCAGTACTGTACATCTTCAAGCGTCGTGATGGCCGACATTGAAGCGTTGGAGTTGTGCTTGTGAATGGATGAAATAACTTGTTAGACGATTAGTACCTACATCTTCGGACTTGAGGTTTTGAGCTCGAGATATTCGTTTTCTATTGCAGCGGTTGTCTCACGGGCCTTAAACAAGAAGGAATTTTATTATTGGTTATGTAGTAGGGGGGTCTTGAGGTTCACTCATCAAGTTCACTCTTCATCAGACCATATTATATTCTATTTATTCATAAATCTCCTTCAGGGCTAGTTATAAAACATAAAGGGACATTATGGAAAAATTAGTCTTCTTTCAACTCAATGGGCTCTCTAGACCTTGGTTCTCAAAACTTTACACTACTATTCTTAGTAATTAACAAGGTATCAATTCAAGGTATTAATCAGTATGAAAAAGTGGGTTAAAAAGTAGGTTAATGTATATCTATAGGAGTAGATAAGGTTATTTCCAATACATATCATCATATTGTCTAGTTAAGGCTAGCCCAAGTTCGGAACAAAATCAACGAGGAGTTTTCGAAATAAATGTTACAAGATTCGCTCGCTATGACAGGATAGGATAATTATATGGCATGATAGGATATATTACAGGACGACCTACGGCAAAACTTGACGGACTAAGCTTATATGAGTTTGAGCTGACGCTTAATGTTATTACTTAACCCCAACCCCACAGTTGAGTCTACAATATACCGACCATCAATACTATGACTTTAATTGTGTCTTGTGAATTTGATAAATCAGATAATCGTCTTGGATTTTAGCGAATTTTCGAAGAAAACGAAGCTATTGCAATGGCTTCAAAATTTTTGTAATCCAAATTTTTGAAAATTTTTTTCATGGGAATACGTTTCAGACCATTCCAAAACGATTCCTGATATTTAACATTTTTTCATATGTATACGTAGGTGTATATATATATTTATACATTTATATGTGCCATTCCAGACGATATCTGCCCAAAGGACCGATAAAAAATCCAAAAAATTTTTGAAATGTCAATAATATCAAAAGAAAGGATAAGTTCGTTGGCCGGAATTTTTGGAGTACACCAAGGGGTCAAATTTTGAAAATGTTGAGTCAGAAATCGCTTAAAAAAACGTGTTTTTTGAGGTTTTTGGTGTGAATTACCATCCTAAACATAGGAACATATGGTATATTCGGAATCAGCGTGAAATTTCCTATAAGAATCACCCACAAAATCGGTTAAAATTATTCTTTGAAAATTCGCTCATCAACTCATTCATGCTGCATGAATGGAACTTTTTTATAATTAAGTTATAATTATATTAATTCTAACTTTCTAGCAACAGTTCACAAGCGTACCTGTTGGAAATCCTGCTCTTCCATCCCCTCAATAAAAAACCAGTGAAGAAATGCAGCTTTATCGAACATGAGGTCGTAGCGATGGTTTATGTCAGACCAGTAGCGCCCGGCAGCTGTTGAATTAGCGACCGACCCCAGCGAAAGTTCGCTCCCATTAATTTCCAAGTCCGGATGGAAAATTGGCACTTTGTGGTTGATACCTGGATAAATTGACTGATTGTACTATTCCAATAAGTAGGTACCTATTATAAAGTTTTAGAAAAATATAAATTTGGTACTAGGTACATTAAGAATATTAGTATTATAATGTTATCTCTTGAAGACCATAACGAACGATATTGCAATGTTTGTAGTAATGTACGTAGATATACAGAAACCTAATCGATTGAATTAATTCGAGCTTTCGTAGCCTAGAAACGAATGTTGGCGAATTTTCGAAGAAAATTAAGCTATTAGAGACGGCTAGTTTGGGGACGGTAGTTTGGTGGCTTTTCCAACAAATTTGAACTGTGACGAAAATATAAATAATCTGCAATTTGTCGTTCTTTGATCTAAAGGTGAGTTTCAATAAATAAATTAATGATAAAGATAACTTATACATAGTTATAGTAATATATTATACAATTTTAAATTGTGGACTATTTTGAGGTTTTAATTAGTATTACGTGTATAAATTGTACTAGGTATATGTTTTGTTTTTGTTTGTATGGTTATTGCGTAATTATTCACCATACCTATTCATACTGTATAAACACACGTGTATAGACATACATACGTATGTATTACAATTTAATTTGGGTGGCATGGTATCATACTAATAAATATTATTATTGATAATAGATTGTCCTCCTAATGCGGTCACCGCTGAATTTGTACGAGCTAAATTACTAGCGATGAAGTTATGGAAATCCATTTCAATAAAAAGAAAAGAGAGTCAATGAAAAGCGTTGTTTTATTTCCACAAAAATGATGAAATAGACAACTTTTTTAATTGACTCCGTTTCCAATTCACCCCTGAATTTGGTTATTTGTTCAAGTAGGAAAAATTGTGACCTTGTGTGATTTCTTTCGCAGAATCCAAAAATCAAAGGTATTTTTGCGCGCGTGTACATGCGCGAAACGTACCAACACAATGCATACTAACCCCCATTGTGTTTATTGAGGATTCAGATCTGATTTTACATGATACAGGGAAATAACCTGACATTCGATTTTTGAGTAGGTACTGAAGGTGTTGCAAAGTCATGAATAGCCAAAATTCGCATTAGCTGTGACACCCTGTAAAATAATATATGAAAATGTCTCTACATAAAAATGAAAACCAATCTTAAATTCAGTCCCACCTGTGTATTATGGGTACGTATTTGTTTCTTGTTCTCGTCTCTACGACAGTCTGTTATTGTGCCTGATGGTTCATCTAAGGCGTCGAAACTGGTATCGCAAAACCTATCTAAATAACGAAAACCTCAGGATTGATTTCTACCTTCGTCTAACGGATGTCCGTGGACCTGGAAAAGCCACCGAACACCAACTCTTCGGGAGTGTGTACCTACCTATAGCTTTAGCACTGATGGAAGACAGGGCAGTCGCTTGGTTGCCCCACATCCATGGCCAGGGAGTCATTAATGGGAAAACGTGTCTCCACCTTCGGTGAATTCATCAACATTAAGAGTGCCTCTTGTTTTTTTTCCTTAAAATGGAATGGAGGTGAGAAGAGATGAACTCCTCTGCGGAGATACCAGTCGCTGGTGGATCTTAATTATGCTCGTGATATGAACTTAATAGGTCGTCATAATTTTAAACATTACGATTCTTTGCTTTGATTATTTACCGATTTTGAAGCCTGGTGACCAATCGACGAAACTAGCGAGGCCAAGCTCCTTCACATGGGAGACCGCAGAAATAACCTCCTTCTGTACGACATCCCCAGAATAAACGAGACAGACGGCCAAGTACTGCCCAAACTCCGCAGGGACACTGCACATTCGATTCCCAGGTTCAAAGCAGGCTTTTGTAATTGATTGGACAGACACTCGGCATTTCACGTCTTGATTGCTTATAGGAGCGTACGACACAAAAGGGAATTTAACCCTGGAAGATGTTATAAAATTCAAAACGTCCACATTAAGCTCACATAGGCAATATTATTTTAAATCTCATAATGAATTTATTCATAAATAATTCTCCCACATTGGATGTCCCATTCAATAAACACATTTCCATTCCATCCATTAAAAAAAAAATACGTGTCTAATGATTTTTCCACCAACTTTTTTTTTTTTCAAAAAGAAACCAATTTTTTATTGCAGATTTGGATTTATGTAAAATTACATGTATAAATTACCCGTCACTGAACAATTTGAGTGAGCAAAAACGCGAATTAATCCAATACTCTCAACTCTGAAAATCTGCACTAAACCCATGTCTATTCATGGTAGTTTTACTACACCCATAAACTCGATTTTTTGTAGTCGAGTGACGGGTCCTTTTTCCATTAAATTTGGCACTAAATCCGAATCTAAAGATATTGGTTTCAAACTTTTTCATTAAATTTTTATTCTACGTAAAAAAACCTCTACCATTTTAATTTTTTTCGAACTTGCTCCCTAAGGGAAATAGGTGGGGGGGGGGGGACGTCACATGGGAAATCCTGTATATTAAATACATCAAAAACATTCACCTAGGATAAGGAACGAGATTATTCTGAAATTCCGCCAAATCCACGTTCAGTGATCCTTCAAAACGTATGCCCGCCGTGATGCTGCTAACAGCCTGAGCCACCAGTCGGTTCAAAGAGAGTAAATTAGCATTGTCCAATCCGTTGAGGGAAATCCGATAGATAGCCTCATTATCCATCATGAACGAGCAGCCGATCTGATCAGAGGTGGCGTCTGTGCTGAGGATTGCATTGTACGGCTCTATCACGCCTGCTCCCTGATGCGAAAGGTTCAGAGGAAAGTAGATACTTTTTTATCTAGTATTATAGTTACAGTAATTACATCATAAGTAAAATTGAGCAGCAATTATTACGTAGTAATTTTTACAAGATTACTGTGGTTGGGTACACGTCCAAATCTACGACGGGTTTCTTTCCCAAGTCATCACCAAGGCAGTCCAGAATAAGGGAAGTGTAGCCTGAGCCTGTGCCTCCTCCGATTGACCTCATCAAGATGAACCCTGGAATTAAAAAAAATACTATATTGTACAAGTTCATCACTGCGTATGCCGACCACTTATTGAGAGATTTGCTCATTTGAGTGAGTACTATTACCATTAAATATCATGTATCCCTACCTTGGAATGAGTCGAAGCTTTCCAGAAACAACCTCAGCCGATCATAGACTGACATCAGTAGGTTCTTTCCTGACACGTAGTACCCTCTCGGGAAAAGACTTGCGGCATCTTCATTCCAAGAGAAAATCTGATCCCCGCGGTACAAACCCTTCAGTTTTCCTTTGCCCACCTGGTCTAACAAGAGTCATTGTACATAATACCTATACTGGTTTAAATATCGATTGCCTGCTATGGTAAATCTGTGTGATTGTAGTATAATATTTGACTGAATAATCTTGTCAAAATGTTAGTACATTGGAATTCACAGTACCGCTAACGCAGAGTTACCGCCGTCCTGGTCTGACCAAGACAGTCCTAATTTTGATAGTAATATCATGTGTCCTAACCAAAGAGCTGTTAGAACGATGGTATTATTTTACATATATGAAACCCTCGCATACAATTATATCAGTAATAAAAATATACGTTGGTAAATTAGGTATCTACTCTATCCTTATATCGGTGAATAATTGCGCCACGATCCCGTACTCCCCCTAGGTATATATCATTGCATGATGCCGTGATTTATTATTTTGTGGTAACCAGATCATCAAGAACATTATCTGAGTTTTCCTGAGTAACCTCTCGTTTGTAGTATGAAGAGATTATAGCAGATGAAAAACACTCCCTTCTCAAAGTTGTGGAAACCCATTTCAAATAAAGCCAGCGGAGTTAAAGGAAATTTCTACGTGAATAATTAGTTACCTTCAACGTTACGACGAGTAAGAAGCAACATTACACATAACTAACCTTGTAGTTAACTAGTAGAACAAAAGGTTTTGCGGTAAAAGAGGTTTACGGACGTGGATGTTGGAGGGATGATGGAGTAGTGGATGGTAATAGTCAGTTACCTTGTAGGTATATAGAAGCTTGAAGAAGAGCGCTAAGCGCTAAAGCGAGGAAGATGGTGTGTTTTTCATCTGCAATATACCTTAAAAACATAAACATTATTGACTAGCCTTTAGTGCGAGCATTCGATGATGTTAGATCCGAGATCTCAACGGGTCTAGTTATATAGAAGACAAGTTAGGTTACATTAATTTTGTTCTAGTCTTCTAGATCTAGTCTATGATTAAGTAGGTGGTATTTAAACATAAAAGCGGAGACTACCTGCTACTGTGGGTTCTAGATCGATAAACATAGCTCTGGGATTGCACTTCCCGTTTTGAGATTCGGTGAAGAAAGAGGAGAAGCCCGGTGACTTAGTCGAATTTTCACCAACCGTTCCGTCAATATCAACTCCATGTTCCAAGCAATAGTGCTCCCAGAGGGCAGAGCCAAGTTGTATTCCACACTGACCTATGTGAAGGGTCAATACTTCCCTCTGCAAAGTATATAGTTCTGGTTTTACTGGTAAAATAAGTTCAGAATGTCACCCAACATGACGCAAAATTATAATTCAACCTCAAATCTTGAATGTTGAACACATAGAACCTGAGAACTCTGAGAACTCTGAGTTGAACATAGAGAATACCTAGGTGTAGTACCTTGAATAGGGGCGGTATGAAAAATGCTCACGTCACCACTATTTCTATCATCATCATAATATATAATATCATCCTCAACCAGTTAGTTCTCTTTTCATCAAATAAAAACATATCTCCAGCAAAGGGTGCTTTTAGCGAATTTTCGGTGACAATTAAGACATTGAAATAGGTTAAAAAAAACTTTGTTTCTCCATAATATTAGTTTCTCCATAATAATTTCCAGAGAACAGTAAATAATAATACCTACATGAATGTGTAGCATCACTGCATATTATTCATGTAGGTATTATTATTTACTGTTCTCTGGAAATTAACACTCATCTTCCCACGTCCACGTACCAATCTATTCGACAAATGGTGTGATAATTTAATTTCTTACCATGTCACTTGTTTTGATTCTGTAATTAATTATTAAAGTAAACTGCAAAGGAAACTGTAACTACTAGAAATTTTGCCAATACTAAATTTTACCATTTTGGAGTGTTTGGAGAAAATATATTCCTATACTTGTGTTAAAGTAACCATAGACTGAAAAAGGGTTTTTGTGTTCATTGTAGCGGCTTTTACCAGAACCATTTAAATATTTGTATGAACCTTAGGTATTTTTCTATATCTCTGAAAAATAATTTGAAAATTTTAGTTCTTTTAGTTTTCTGAATAGTTCTCTAATTTTTTTTTTCCATTTCACTCTTCCTACTATTGTCTCTCTACCCTAGGAAGTGGAAAAAAGTTGCCCTCCGTTGGCGAGTATGAAATCTGTTAGATCTGAACACTTTGTTGCGTTGCTTTTGTTGTTGTTGTTGCTGCCGCTGCTGCCCTTTGGCCGGTGTTGTTTTCGTATATTTTATTACGTATTTTCACTCTTTGTTTCTTTCCTAAGTATACACAGGTGTCAAATATATAATTTTCAGTTTAGTGTGGATTTACAAAGAAAAAAATATTTTAAGGTGGGTTCTCGCATTAGGAACCTCATCTCTTTTTATTCGGATTTAATTAGTTTTACTCCTGAACACGTAATCCCAGGATCAATTTTTCATTCGGTAACTCACCCTCTCTCAGAACCATTATCGTTAGATGAAATTAACTTCTTTGCGAGAAAAGTGATTAATGATCCATCGTAATAACGTTCGTCAATGTTTTCAAGTCGCCCAGCCGTGAGAAGGATGGCTCTGCAGGAAGGAAATACGCGGTGAATTCAAACATCCTCTCCATCATTACTAATCGGATTGTTATTGACACTGTAACTATTTCCAAAATTATCAAGAATTTTGTTGAAGGCAAAAAATAGTCAAAGAACGAGAGCCTGTAAGTTCTTTTAATAACTTTTTACCAAAATGCCGAAAGTAATAACATTGCTTCTTGCATTTTACCCTCTTGCAAAATAATACCCCCCGCTCGAGCTATGCTCATACTTCAGTTTTACTTCAACTTATGTAGTTGCACAGGTAGTGAAGTGTATAAGTAGGTACGTAGTGTTTGCGCAGTAATAAAAAGAAAGAATACAAATAAAAATATTTTCTTTAAATTAAACTTATATTTAAAGATTCAATGTAGGACAGAAGGAACCAGAAAAAATACGCGAATGGGCTATGTGAAAATAGGTAAAAGGTGGCTAAATTTAACGGTGAAAGAGGAGTCATTTATCAATTTGTGAATAACACCTTTTTTGTTTTTAAGATGAAAGAGGGTAGGAGGTAGGGCATTTAATATTTTTGGAATGAGATAGTGCAAACTTCTCTGTTCGGTTGACGTATTCATCAGTGGAAGAGTATGCGTGCCTGAAAGCTCTCCTCTCATATTTTTCCCCATGACTGATTGTGGGGAGGCTGCTTTTAAAGGGCATCGCGAATAAAATTAGAGATCGCAATACCAGCTCTTTAAACTTCAGAATTTGAGCTGTCTGAAAAAATTCATTTGAGTTTGATAAACGAGTTGAACGTGTCATGATTCGTACAATAGTTTTTTGTGTTGTGACGAACGGACTTAGTTCTTTTTTATTTACACCGGACCACACTACTATAAAATAGATTAGATGGGATTGAACTAGTGCGTAGTATACTGTTCTTAGATTTTCTCTATTTAGTATATTACAGAGCATGGGAAATAGGTACGTGAATCGACTTTCTTAATTTGTTCACCAGAGATTCAATGAGTGGTTTACTGGTTTCCATTTTAGATACCTATCTAACGCAATCCCGAGGTATTTAATTGTCTGTACTTCATCAACGATGGAGCACAAGCAATCATTTATTTGACAACCACTGGTGTGTATCTTCAAGGCAAACTTTTGACCTCAGAGATTAACCAACGAATGCAAGCTGTTATGTCCGAGGGTCCTCATCTCCAGTCTCACAAATCATACAAAAAGTCACGTCGGACTGAACATACTTGTACTGCTACACGGGGAACCATAAATTAATACACATTTCTGTAAAGAATGTCATTGAAAGAGGCTATATTTAATTACTTCCGTTGTCTCAATAGGGGCTTGGCTTTCACTTCAATTATTCAAATAGGTACCTACCTATTTCATTATTAATATTGGTAATGCAAGATACGCGGTAAGCTTCTTGTTTCTGAACCGCTTATTTTCGTAGGCATCCTGTAAAGTTACAAAACGCTCGAAGTTTAATTTTCCCTCAGCAAAAACTTCACGAGGGGGAAAAGTTTTCAAAGGTTTGCGCATCACTTTCCGGCGCTGAGAGGGGTAAATATTGAACGAGCCGAGCTACCGTTTAGGATTAAAAGGGATTTTCTGACGCCTCACCCTCGTTTGCTCTTCAGCGCTCTACGACGAATAGGTATTCGGAGTTCAATAATTCAATCTATTCAATCAAAGATCGATTCAGTATGATCGAATTTTAATATGATTTTGATAAATTTTCAGAGATAATGCCAACTCATTTTAATGATCTATATATACCTATATATGCATTGCAAGCATGTAATGGATAAGAGAAAGCCAACCCACACCCACTTGGCGGACGTTTTTGGTAATGTTTTGAATGTCTGAAAGGATCACTCCTCCTTTCGGGCTCAAAGTTGAGAATATTCTGGGTTGGTGAGGGGGGGGGGGGGGGGGGGGGGTTGGAGGACGTAAGTACGACTGATTAAAAGATATTTCCGACTTTTCACACAGTTCCAATCAAGTATGAAGTGGCCGAAAACCCCTCCCCTCTCACTCAAAACACCCCATCTGGTTTAATTTTGAAAAAAAAAATTCAGTCAATTAGGTACCTATTATCGGATGGTCACTACGCACGTGAAAAGCGGGCAAACACACGAAAAATTAAGATCCCCTTTCAAATAGATAGTATGAAACGCGAAACAATGATGATTCAATGTACACACAGATTTACTTACGATTTTATCAATATTATAGATATACCCATACCTACCTAACTAATTTTGGAGCTGGTTGTCATGACACACTGATTTCTACCTTGACATGATGGTCTGTAAACTCCCCCACTAGTAGTACCCCCACTTAGCAGATGGTACCGGTTATAGATGATCATTCTTGCGATCTATTCCTGAGAAAGAAGGGCAGGCAGTTTTATAATAATTCCCCATTCCCTAATAGATCTTCCTAATATATGTGGGCAACTCACGACCGTAATTGAATGTATCACTGCATTTCGGGGTGTTATCCGGCGAGGATGAGATCCCGAAGTGTAGGAAGTGGGGTCGTAATCCAAAGGCAGTTTCAATTCCTTCAGGATCACTCGGAGCGCCCGAAGGGTAGATTTCGAAACGGAATGAGGTTTTCACTGGAAGATCCCTAACACTTCGATCAAGCACCCAACCCCCGCCTATGGATCAGACAGCGCTTAGCAGAAATCCCTTCTCTGAAACTGTTTCTTTGGAGAAAACTGGTCCCTCCTACTCTGCCGACCAGAAACCTAGGAGAGACATCATTCTGCAAACTGGGAAGTTATTGAGGTGACAGGTGGGTAAACTAAACTACCTACTGTTTTCCATATAAGTAATCTAAGTAATGCATAATGTCATAACTATCCAGATAAGAGATTTCAACTTTCTGATCGAATGCGACCACCCAGAGCACTCGGTGTACAACCAATATTATAGGATAAAGGTTGACAGAAAAATTTCAACGTGATTGTGAATCGCCGATTAATTCCAGTGTATGTATACCTACTGAAACAGTCAAAATGCTTATCTCTAGAGAAATAATACCGATGCGTAAATTCATTCTGTTGTACCCTCCTGTATATATCCAAGACTACCTATTTATTCCACACCAAATCGGCTCCATAAAGAAATCAAGGACAAATCAACACGATGCTCATAATTTGAAATTGGGAATAAATTATTTGATGAAGTGATATTCAAGAACGAAACTAATAGATTTTGGGTGGAAATTTATTATATTTAAATGCCCAGTCCGATCACTATTCACTAATCAGCATAAAATCAATTTTCGTGGAAGAGGAAGCGTTACTAATATCATGTCTGAACTAAATGGGTTTCTCTCCGGTATTCCACAGACAGGGTTGATATTATTTTGTTCCACTGATCCAAGTGAAGAAAAATTATGAACAATTTATTAAATGAAACAAAATGAACCCGTTCATTTTATAATTTCTTGCAACAACAGCCACCAAGAGTATAGAAATGAAGAACGAGAGAGTAAAAAAGCAATCAATTCGCTTTAAGAAAATCAGTAATTTAATCAGAAAGAGCATCCATTTGGGTAGGTTGAAAAGTTCACTATTGTCATTGCCAGATTTTCCCTCGTCCACCTGTAACTTGTAGTTCTCATAGTGTTCTCATAGTGATCTCTGGGAAGTGTTCAACCACGTTCCCACATGTTCCAAGTGCAAAGGTTGACTTTGGGAACATTTCGATTAAAGTTAAACAGGTAGTAACCAAATTCCAATTTGAGAGGATTGTGGGTCTCTGGGGGTAGGGACCTACACTTTTGTTCCACTTATCCAGGATTCATTCTAAATATTTAATAATCACACAAGTATAATCATTATATGTTGGGAAGAACCAACTAGTAATTAAAAAGTGGAAATCTTCGTGTCTGAGAGGAATCCCCAGAGCCTTAGGAAGCGCCTCGTAAAATCTCGCCCTTAATTAGGAAACTCTTAATCATTATGTATCTTTCCTCTATTTACATTGAAATGCCTCTTACCTCTTCTTTCCAACAAAAACTTTTTTTCTCCCATTTCCTCAGAGTAATAATTCCTGACGAAGTGTGTAAACATGACAGGATGAGAAGTTCCACACATTAATGAAAGGAAGGAGCTCGTTACGATGGGTTAAAAGAAGAATAAATTTCCAGTGATGATTGGAGCCTCTGGGAGTTCATAACTTCAGTACGCAAAAACAAGCTAATTAGAAGGAAGTAGACCTGTCGAATTTGCATGCATTCTCTAGAGGAGGCTTTGAGAATTCTAGCCATGCAGCATGAGTTACTGAGCGAATTTTAACAGATTTTTTAAAACGATTTTTGAACTAAGGAAATTTTTTATATTTGGTGGGAAATTCTGCACTGGTTTCGAATTAATGTTCCTATCACAAGATGGTAATTTTCACCCAAAAACGTGTTTTTAGCTATTTTTGGCCCTTAATTTAAAAAATGGGACCCCTAAGATTCATCCTAAAATTCCGGTCAATGAACTCATCCTTATATCTGACATAATTTACATTTTGGCTTTTTTAGACCGTACCTAGGGTCGTCAAGTCGCCAAACATCAATATCTCACTAAGGCAATGATCCGATTTCGCTAAAACGGAGAGGGTGGTTGTGACTGGCTTCAAGATGATTCCGTGATAAACTTAATTGCGTGATCAGATCATCCGTAGCCTCGTCCCATTCAAAAACGTGAAAAAACGTCAAAATAAATGGGGAATATCTATATCGAGTTGATGTATGTCAGTTTAGAAACATATCAACACGCTTAGGCACTTTTGGTTAAAGTTATTGAATAGACGTTTTGTAAATGTAAGACGGCAGACGTTTTGGATTCCGTTCTAAAGGGTTTTAATTAAAATATGATCCCTCCTCCAAGTTTGGGTGGAGGGAAGAATACAGGAGGGAACAAAGTGACGAAGGGGACCTCTGAAAACAGAGGCGAAAGGGTGAAAACGAAGGGAATCTTGTTAATAAAAGGGGCGATTTTGAAGTGTCGAAGAGAATGAAAGATTTCCCCCACAGCAATATCACCAAAGACCAATATCCTTTCATTCACCCCCAAGCAGCCCCCTGCAGGGTAGGGAGTCATATCCGGAAGACGACAACCTAGAAATTGGCTCTTTTTTGCATTCTTCAAGACAGAGTGAAACTGCGGGAGAAGGGACAGGAGTCGAGAGGGAATGTGATAAGAAGAAAGGTTTCTGGACTCAACAGGGGCAGTTTGTGGGGCTACTGTGAGCAAGGTTTGTGGACGAAAGGCGAGCTCCAGCGGGTGGGTCGTGCAAACTAATTATGGGGGAATCGGGACATGAAGAAAAAGTGGGAAATGATGGAGGATTGAAGAGGAGAACTTACTGTGGAGTGATGTTTGGTTTGAAGGGTCGTTAGGGCTGATAAAGTCATTGGTTGGATCCGCTCGACGTCTGTTGGCTGAGGAGGGGGGAATTTCCTTCATCGCCCTTTGTAGAGAAGGTCTGGTTCCTTGATGGAATATCGATTTTGGGTGCATCGAGCATCGAGGGGAAGGTGAACGGTAGGAGTACAACCACGGAGTAACAGAGACATTGGGAGTTGTGTACAACTGAAACAAACCATTAGTAAGAATTCTTCAAATCTATAATACACAAGTCATTGATTTCATCAGTAATATTCCAAAAATTCCAAAGTTGCACTCAAATAATTTGTTAAACCACTGGTACACAATAAAACATGAGTCGATACGAAGCCTAAGATTTTGGGACCCTAAAACTATGCACGTGATTTGTATTGATAATGACTCATTTTATTGTTGTTATGACTTATTTTATTGTCTGAGACCTTCCGAGGCCCTATAGCAGATCATTCTAGTAGAAGCTTGTCAGTTATCCTGATGAATTCCATTTAGCTTGGTCGGATGATCGCATTCGGAAAATGGACATAATATCTGCGATATAAAAACGCTGCAAATTATTACACAACGGTTTATTAT
>JAEMON010000002.1:38499231-38515718 GCA_030264115.1 Lygus lineolaris | reverse complement strand
AAAAACTGAAAAGTGGGTCAAGTCTCCCTAGTTTCCCCCACGGTGTCAAACACTGGTGCCTTCACCTAGGTCTTGAGTTTGTTGATATTAAGAAATCACGTTTAGGCACTCACAGTGGCTGCCATTAAAAGACTGTGTTGAATTACATGTTTTAGAAAATTGTAGACAAGATAATCCGCAGGTTCCATAGAAATTTCATAAAAATTGGTAGAACAAGCGACAACGAGCGGCGCACAGTATGGTGCCAAGAATCGTTATTTTCCGGACAAAACTAAGCTATACCTACGCTCTAAATATAGGTATAGGAATTTTTGAGCTCATCCCGAATATACCCCATGTTCCTATACCTGAAATAGCTAATTACCTTCGGAAACATAAAAAAACCTAGACAAAGCACGTTTTTGACCATTGGAACCTCTCAAATATGTAAAAGACAAGTTGATGACCTGAGAGTTCTCCGTCGATGAGACCAACGCCAACTCACCAAGACAGTCCCATACCCATGATTTTTGATAATTATTCCAAGTTTTTCGGTTTTTTGAGTTCACGCCTGAAAAGGGAAAACTTTGAAAAATCACCAGAAAATCGTGGCTACTATGTTGGTGAGCGGGCGTCGATCTAATTCGACGCAGAAGTCTCTGGTCTTCAACTTGTCTCTAGGTACCTACATGAAAACAGCGGCGTACACAGGTTATAATGTCGAGGGGGCTATAGGGTTTTTTTTTTAGATTGGTCTCCAAAACTTGAGTTTTGAAGCTATTTCTATACTACAGTAGGTACTCTCTTAGTTAGTTAGTAGGTAGCTGTTACGAAATGAGCAAGGTTTTATTTGAGACAAATTATTCCGATTTTCTTCCAATTATTCCGAGTATCATTCAATGATTCAATAAAGGATTCAAGAAGTTGTAAACAGTGTAAAATTCCTACAGTTGAAAATAGTGTTGGGTAATATTTTTGGAGGTAAAAATACAGCAAAATAATAAGTGAATTCTCACCATCTATCTACCAACAGAGGCCCTGCCGGCGCACCAGTGAACTCGGCCCTCCTCTCTCTCAAAATATCTTCTTCATAATATTATGTCAATATTAGCTTGATTCTTGATTAGTTTCCCCCTTCGTACCTACTCCTCAGCTAGGCAGTTACTTGTTAGATTTTCATTTTCTTTTAAAATTATCAAAAATTAAGATGAATTCAAGAAATAATTAACACATACCTATCTAATATACAAAGATCAGAAGTCACTGTGAGTGTGAACGGCGCGAAACCTCAGAAAACACTTTCTCATGGAAGAAGGAAGAAGTTAAGTTAAAGAAGTTTAGTTCCTTCTTCCATGACACGTTGTTTGACCATGGAATCTGTGTAAAAAAATCCAATCAAATGTCTAAATGTCAACAATAACAAAATGAAGGTTGAATTCGTTGGCCAGAATTTTTGGAGTACCTACCTACCTACTCCAAGGGGTCAAAAGTTGAAAAAACGCTGCAAGGAAGCTTCTGAAAGTAAACAACAAACTTGGTTCGGTGGAATCGAAAGAAAGTTGCACTTGAACAGCTGATATTTGAAAGGAGATTTTGACTACTCGGGAAGAATTGCGATTCACACTCGTGTTTCTGCTCTTGTATTCGTTCAACCCTTAAGTCCTTACAGGGAGCGAACGGCAGGTCCTAAAACGCTCCGCAAGGTCTCATTCGACGCTAAAAAGTGTGTTCTATTTTAAATCGATGGAAAAAATATACTTTCCTATTTGAAATTTTCGAGCTAGGGCGTTTTGAAAATTTCATCCCCTATTTTCTAACCCTTAGAGAAGACTGACGGTAACGCCAAACTTCGCGGCACAACTAAACCCCGAATGGGGCCGGTATACCAAATTTCATTCATTTTGGTCCATGGTAACTAAAGAAAGTGCCGTGTACGGCGGACGGACAATTTTTTTTTATTCGATTTTTGGATTCTACGCATCTTGAAACGTAAAACCTCAAATGTTAGGGGGGGTTAAAAAAAATTGTTCGTGCTGGATTCCAAACGTGTTTTCTGAGGTTTTCTATGTAAATTACCATCTGGACATATGGACATAATGGTACATTCGGAATCAGCGCAAAATTTCCTATAAGAATCACCCACAAAATTTGGAACAGTTTTAAGGATCAAGGAGAGAATAAGGCGACTCTCTGCTTTGAAAAGAATGTATTCAACAATACATTGAATGGAGACCGGTTTCAAGCATCTAAGCTCATCTTCAGTCCTAGAAGTAAACAAAATTTTTGTCTCAGTTGCAGAGAGTCGCCTTATTCTCTCCTTGATCCTTGATTAAGAAACTCTGCACCATCGGCAATAACAAACACACTGTGGAACAGTTTTGGTTCCATATATGTCTGTCTGTGGTCAATTCTTTGTCCCAGGCAAAACTATACGAAGTTACAGTCCGATTTTGATGAAATGCTATTATTGATATTATTTTGATGCTTTGGCTATTAATTTAATCGCCCTCAGACCACTATCAGCGTGTGTGCAAACGTATATTTTCTGAAATTACGGATTCTTTTCTCATTTCGTAATGGGTTGATTACGCTAATATTTGGAGGGTAGTTGGGGGCTGACTCCAAGATGATTGCCTATGAATTTCATCACCATTGGATCAGTAACAAGTTATTGTGCAGGCGCAAACTTGAAATGTGTTTTCATAGCCATAGATACCTCTGGAACTCCTTGACTCTGGAACTATCCTCCTTCACAAACTCGTTCTATACCTAACTGGCAGTCGTTTTAAACAAAGTTTAGAAAAATTGTAACATGTAGGCAATTGAAAGTCCCTTGTGAAAAATAGACGAATGATTCATTGAAATTACCAGCAGTTCACTGTAATTATTACATTGATTTCTTTATTGAGCAGTCAGGTGAGTATAAAGACCGGGTGTAGCGCAATGGGCGGAGCCGGGTCGGCTTTCTTCCCCACTCCAGCTTCTACCTTCTTCTAACTCCATGTTCCTCTTCTTTTCCTCCATGTTATAGACACATTACTAAAGCGTGGACACAAAAAATATTACTACATCCATAATAGGCGTATCCATCGATCGAGCGTAGGCTTCGATGTCAACATCGATAAGAACATCTAGCTGAAAACATCGATGAAACCTTGACGTCCGAGAATTTTTCGATCTTTTTAAAAAAATACCTCGTTTTTGGTCCTGGTTAAACATTTTTGTTTCTAAAACATCGATGAAGGGTATTATCGGCAAGTTCAACATCGGTGGCAAAAACATCGATGATTCGATAATTTTGAACATCGATGGCCATCCCATATCCATTAATTCCATCCTCCATTCATCCCCTTCTTCCATGGTTGTCTCCGTTAACTCTGTGCTTGCTTGCTGCAGTTACTATGTTGAAGTTGAAGTTATCTTTCCTTATTTTACGATCAGACATCAGACCAAGTACCTATCTACCTGGGTAAATTTAAATTTCAGTATCTTCACTCAGTTTTTCATGTGTTTGGACTGGCGAAGGTGTTCATTGAAGTGTAGCTATTAATTAATTCCATGATGCTGTCACATTTATGATGACGGTTGAAGAAACTTTGATAAGCTTCAGTCCTCAAGATACCTGTGTTCTGTGTTTTGTAGGCCAGATTCTCCCGTCACGTGCATGTTGTGTAAAATCTAAGAAAACGCTAAGTATACGCGCCGTGCACCACCAATCGAGTGAGTTTCCTTCCAGGAGTTGTATCCAGTCGACGTGTAGATGTATCTGTTGAGTGCATAGTCTCTGAAGTGAAAATGTATTAAGTAACCATATTGTAATCATGGGGAGGAAGAAGCCGAAAAACAATCAGTCGTCGAATGCACCAGTTGGAGGCAACGTCAACGCTGATTCATCAGATTCTAACGAGCACAACGAGAAGAATGGTGAGAAATTTTTCGTCCCTTGGTGGGACTTCTTTTATGACCGACTTCCGAAGGATGAGGGTGCTTGGGTAGGTATTGCAATCGCCCTGAAAAAGAAACTCTTTCTAGAACTCAGCCAGAAAATAGACTCATAATATCTACTTGAACTGAAATAAAGACACTAGGTAGAATGATATTCTAGTATCATTAAACTGAAACCTGATCAGACAGATGTAAGTGTGTAGGTATGTAAATAATGTAACCTGTGTGTGTACATGATTGCGACACGACTTACAAGGTAAAAAATGCATTTTACTTCTTTACCTCTCTACTACTGACGTATCACTTCTTCCATGTCTCTAGGGTCGACTTCTAAGTAGGTCATGTATTTTACAAAAAGAGGCTCCTACAGAAACTACAGCTTTGCTCGATCCTTAGACCGGAAGATCCTGGTTGGACAGTAAATCGTAGAGTATGCCCTGTGCCAGTTATCCAACAACAGCCTTAAGCTTATTGCGTCAACTAAAACTCCTACACTTTAAGTTTAATTCCTGTTACATAAGCAACCATCTGTTGCCAGCAACATAGCATATCTATTTGATATTTTCGTTTCGTTTCAGCTCCCACCGTCAACTGCAACCACATACTCAAGTCCGTAGATCCCAACCAAGTGTTGAAAGGGCTGAAGAACGGAGAAGACCTCGAGAAAAATTTTTGCCCGACTTGTGTCAAAGAAAGTAAAGCACTCAAGGTGAGAACTCGTAAATTCATGTCTACATTGCAACCAAGGAAGTTGAAATGGGGAATTATCATAAAACAATTTACATTTTTTTCTGAAAGATAATAATGACTTAAAAGAAACAATAATGAAGTCGTAAGACAAAAATAGTGTATCTATAATTTTAGAAAATTTATTGAAATAGTTGTCTGATAAATTTATTGTTATATTGAAAAACGAGAAATGTTCCAAAAGATTCTGTCACTGCTACCAAAAAATAAGCATCTTCAATATCAACTGGCACACCCCAATAATTCCATTGTAACAAGTTAATTACCGTACGATAGCCATCTAATTTAAAATGAAATAATTGAACAAACTCATTGAGTCGCTTTAAATTAATAATAAATCGAAAAGTTCCATTGGGTTTTGGAACTAAGAAAATTGGGGATACCAAGCATTACCAGCAAATTCAGATATTGTACCTATACCTTCTATCTTCCGAATTTTTCCCCAAATGGGGACCCCATTTGTGGGCGGGCACAGGGCTCATTACCGTAAGGACCGGTCACTCCTGAAATGGGATTTCATATCTACATATCCAACTCAAAACCCCAAACACTTCCTTGTACCAATAAAGGGCTAAACGGCCTGCATAACTTACCTCAATTATTGGTATTTCGAGCGTCTCCCTCTGGACGTCCCTCTTGGTCGTCCCCGAGAGCTGTGGCCTCTGAGAGCAGCTTCGTTTCGGGGTTGTGGGACTGCTGGCCTGTACTCGTTTCCAGAATCAGGATTGGCCACTGCCTGTGGCTTTGCCTTGGCTTTTGCCTGGGACTGTTCCGGCTGCATTTGCGGCTTCGGACGAGGTCCGAAAACTAACTGAGAAGCTGTTCGGTGTGCTCCTTGAACTTGGCGTAGCCAATCTTCGGCCTTGCCATCGAATAAGAATTGTTCCCCAATTTGAGAGTCCCTAGGCAATTGTCTATATTCCTTTAAAAAGGACGCACTGATCGCGGCTTTGTGCAAAAGGGACAATCTGCAAGAACCAGCACACATCAAAGACAATGCGTCCCAGAGGGGGCCCATCACAGTGTGACGGTGAACAGGATCATTTAAATCAACGTTCTCATCCGCTAAAACTGACATGTAGCCATAAGGGATTTCCCGAAAAAGGCCTGAGTCTTCATCATAGTGGTATCCTTCTTAAGGGATTTTCGGGGGGGGGGGGGGGGGGGGGGGGGGGGGGATGCTGCAGGGACAACATGACAGAGATGTAACAGACGCGCGCCCGCGGAATTAAAATTTGAATTCTTTTTGAAATCTCAGTATATTTGACAAATATCTTAGAACTGGGTTCGAATTTGCGCTCAGCCAGCCTGCTGCATAAGTCATACCTTTTCTCGGAACTACCCTAGCATAATACACCATTGAAAAAGGTATACAATTAATTGCATCGAGGAATCTTTTTTAAATAATTTATTCCCAAAAAAATTACAAAATAATAAATAGGTAGCATAATGTTGTTGGTGCCATACTGGTTATGATTGTGATGGTTTGAGGGAGAAGAAAAATGCGTTGTCTTCTTCAAGTTTTCAGATTGAAAACAAAGAGTTCAGAAAGAAGGGTAGAGAGCAGAACAACCACGCGTTATCCACACTCTTTCGGACTTGTGACACGGCTCCTTCTTGATTAACTTAATGCCTATCTTCAAGAAGGCCAAGGGTTACAACGCTGCACTCTCCTCAGAGGGACCGACATGTCTGTTCCCCCTACCACCCCAGTTAAATTATGTTAATCAAGATGGAGCCGTGTCACAAGTCCGGAAGAGTGTGGATAACACATGGTTGTTCTGCCTAGCGGATCAGCTCTGCAAATAAATAACCCACAAAATCCCAAATAAAACCACTGCTGCTTGGAACTGACGGCAGGTCAAATAACTGCAGTTCCACCATCCTATCGTGAAATAGTTTTTAAAAACTTTCACTTCTAATTGATTAGTTTTGAATAGCTGCTGTCATATATCAGATAATCGGCCCTATTCCACTCAAATTCGAATATTTTAACAAATTAAAGGCACCCCATCAGCATAAGCGGAGGTCAGACTTGAAATGAGTTTTAAAACAATGTTGGAGGTTATCCTCCTCCGCCATGATTCTAGGCTCCGCCTTTTAAGGATTACTTGCTTCAAAAACTCTCATTGGCTGATGGTGATGTGCCATCTCTATCCTTCTTCTAAACTCTTCTATGTAAAACGACCCAAAATTATGCATCTACCTACTCATAATTAATAAGAAACCACCACGGCTGGTAACATTATTTTTCGCTCGGTAATTGGGATATAATATACTCCCTTCAGTACCTAATAATTAAAAGTTTACATTCCGAGCATGTCCAATGTTCTTTCCAATATTATCGATTACGGTTCCAATTCGACGAAAATATGAATCGTATCCACCGAAGCACTGATGTCCCTGATGACGCTGATAATAAAAAGCGAAACTAGTCAGACAGCATAACTTGAAGAAACCAACACATTTTTCTTCACCCTCGATCCATCGTACTCAAAGTAAGTTGTAGATACCAACCGACGTTTTCAAATTTTGAAAATTCATGTCAATACAGCCACACACACACACCCATACATCTCCATCTGAGGTCTTGTCTTATTAGACATATTATGTCTAATTGGACGACCATATATTTCATGTTGGTATTTCATCTGGTCACTTATGTTTTAATATTGCAAAATATCGATATTTGATTATATAATAATATCGAAAGAAAATATCGATATACTGATATTATCGAAAGAAAATATAGATATTTCCGCTTATCGATATCGAAACAAATTTCATTTTTTTCTTATCCCGGCCTAATTTTAAACAAGACTTCAAACGATTTCATGTTATTTTCGGACAAATCTATATTTCAACAAAATAAATACAAGGTCATGAAAAATTAAAACCAGTCCGATTCAGGGATAGGTACTGTTCAAAAACATGAGTCCACGTATCTATTTCTCCGATAAACAGTTCCTCAAAGCAGTGACCGTGGCAACTGCTTTGGAAAAAAAAGTCTCTCACTATTTTTTCTATTAACATCAATATTTGATATTGGAAATATCGAAAGAAAAATATTGATATTCCGATATTATCGAAAGAAAATATCGATATTTCCGATTATCGATAGTATCGGAACGTCCCTACTCCTACTTAGGGCCTTTTTGACTTTTGGGATAGTAGAAGTACACCTCCCTATGTTTTATGCTTATCTGTATGTTTCAAACAAAGTAGGTACCTATTTTTGATCTCTCTTGGAACGTTTCTAGCACAGCTAGTAGCAGTACCCACTTAACACCTGAAACTTACAATGACTTACAATTACATTAGAAAAGTTCTTCGTTCGCGTTAACGCTGTGTTTGATTACTTCAATGGCCTTATCGATGAAGTTTCTTACTTGAGGATCGGCCATCCAGGTGCTGAAGCCTTGGTAGAGCTTCACAGTTTTGATGATAGCTTGCCGGACCAGTAGTGCCGACACTGTTAGTGTATTGGTTGCTAGGAATATCGAAGTTTGAGGAATGAACTGCATGTCGCACTCTTCGAGAGTCAGCCAGTCCTCGTTCGGCCCCTCGATCTCCACAACAGCCTCATACATTAACTGGGTGTAAATAGATCGTTCCTTCCATTGCTCTGTATTCAGGTTCTGACTCTCCTCTTCCATCGAATCAGGAACCTGGTAGATGACATCATCTTGAACTCTGGTTACTTGAAGATATTGAAACAACAAAGCCGACAATCCCCAGGCAGCAGCAGCTAGAAAAAGCATCACACTCATCGACGACACAGTCATCAGGCGACACTTTGCCATTCTGTGTGTTTCGATTATTTGAAAAACCTCACATTGTCAATCACCAACGAAGCGTTGAACTTGTTATCTGGGCGATCCATGTTTATTATTCAATCTCCGATATTTATGGCTTTGTGTCTATTTATGGATTTTCTATTCTTCTGTTTCAGGGAAGCGACCTCTTTGTTTGCTTGAGGTGTGGAACCAAAGCGTGTTGCAAAGACCATTCTAAAGCTCACTATGCAGTTCCTCGATCCGATCTTCACTCTTTAGCGTATGATTTCAAATCCAAGACATTGTGGTTAGTAATTAGCTTCTTAATAATTTATTCACTTATCTTGTGTGACGATATTGATGGTATTCATATTAATACGCATTACCTTTTCATTCGTTCGTACTCAAGTGCCTGCTCAAAATGTCCTTTTTATCTTGTTCTAGAAACGAATTTAAATTTTTGCATTTAAATATATTCGTACTATTTGGTACACCGGGAAAAAGGCAGAGGGGGATTATTTGAAGTGATTGGTAAATTTGCAATGAAGAATTGGGAACAGTTGAAGGTGAAAGATGTGTCGCCGAGGGACTCGAACTCACAACCTCTGTATTACAATCATGTCCAGCGCCCTAAAAGTTGAGCTATGGGCACCATTGGCTGCGAGACAGCTGCGCACAGTGGGGCCGAAATGAAAAAATTCAGCGTCACTCCATATTTGTAGGAAATTGTGCTCTGATTCCGAATATACCCCATGTTCGTATACCTAAAAGACTTAATAATCATTAAAAAAAAAACCTCGAAAATTTACGTTTTTGACCACTGGAACCGCCAAAAATTGTTTTTGTATACAAGTAAGAAGACCTGAGAATTCTGCGTCGAATGAGAGACCACCGCCGGCTTACCAAGTCCGTAGTCATAATTTTTGGTGATTTTTTAAAGTTTTATGTTTTTCGTGTTAAAAAAAAAAAAAAAAATCGTGATTACGTACTTGGTGAGCTGGCGTTGGTCGTATTCGACGCAGAACTCGCAGGTCTTCTACATATACATCATTCATACAATAACTATTTTGGGTGGTCCAAGTGGTCAAACGCGAATTTTCGATTTTTTAAAAATTATTAGGCAACTGATAAGTACCTATTTAATGTGTAGGAACATGGCTAGGTATATTCGGAGTCAATCTATAAGTATGGAGGGACACTAAATTTTTATAGATACATTTTTATCACATTACCTAATACATACCTAATCTCGTTTCACAATTTTCCAATTTATTTTTTTAGATATATTATTTTATCTTTTATCTTATTATTTTATTTTATATTATTTATCGAACTAAGCGTGATAGGAGGTCAGCTTTTATTCCAATCTTATTGCTTTTCGTTCAAATGTTGAGTTTTCGGTTTCTAGGAGCACATTCCATAGCGCACAGCGATACGCGAGAAATCTGTGTCTCACTTTTTTCTTAGTCAACTCCTTTCAACAATTGAAACCTTCTTTTTAGGTGTTTCGGTTGCTCATGTGAAATCAATGAAAGGGAAGCGAAAAATAAAAAGCTATCCACGTGTATTACTTCGTTGAATCGGCAGCTGTCGGCCTTCACTGCTAAGAAGAAAAATGGTGGCGAAACAACATTAGTTGAAAAGAGTAAGTCTATTCAAGTAAAACCACTGAAAAATTATTCTGTAGGGCAACCAAAAATTTAACTTTCAATACGGTTTTGAAATTATTTTCTGTGGCCAGTTTTAAGGGCCGTAATATTATCTCTGCTGGTTGATATGAAAGTTCATTCACGTTCAGATAATCGACTCCTCTTGTCTAAGAAAAAAATTTGTGTTTGTGAGATCATAATACTTTGGCTTTTTATCATCTCTTGTTGTCGAGTCCGCTTCCCTAAAGTCGATATCTAGGTCAATAACAAAAGGTAAATGATTTGGTGCATTTTCTGCGAAAATACTACTTCCCTCTTTGGTTTGTTAACAATGGATCATAAATCATAACAATGTCAAGTAGTAGTGCATTTACCGTCAATGCCGCAAAAGTTAACGTACTTTATGGAGAGCGAATGTTTGTCGTATTAGCGAATTTTCGAAGAAAATGAAGCTATTGCAATGGCTTCAAAATTTTATTAATGCACATTTTTGAAAATTTCCTTCATGGAAATCCGTTTCAGACCATTCTAAAACGATTCCTGAAATTCAACACTTTCTGACCTTGGAATCGAGATAAACAATCCAAAAAAAATTTAAAATGTCAATAATATCAAAAGAAAGGATGAGTTCGTTGGCCAGAATTTTTGGAGTACTTCAAGGGGTCAAATTTTGAAAATTTAGAGTCAAAAATCGCTTTAAAAAAGTTTTTTGAGGTTTTTGGTGTAAATTACCATCTGGAACATATGGTATATTTTCGGAATCAGCGTGAAATTTCCTTTAAGAACCAACCAGAACCGAACACCAAATCGGTTAAAATTATTCTTTGAAAATTCGCTCATCAACTCATGCTGCATGACTGGAACTTTTCAAAAGCTACGTGAATTCGGCACCAACCCCTCCAGACGCTCATTTCGACGATCTGGGACGTTATATCCGTCCTTTAGTCAAGTTTTGTTCATAATCTCTTCCCAATGTCAAAACAATGACCCTCCTACAACCTTATCATGATCATCAAAAATCAACATTGAAAATATCGAACCAGTTTCGATAGAAAATGATTTTTTGCTAAATAAAAAAATACCTTTGGTAGGTTTGGTATTGGTGGAGAAGCTATCTTATCCATCATTTTCTCGACTATTTTTTGCTTCCTAAACCATCGCATTTTCTACATTCATGAATATACAAATAATATTTTCAAGATTTATTTTCCTTCATTCTCTTATTGTGCCTAACATGCAATCTATTTTGTTTTCAGACAATGATAATAATGACAGCGCAAACTACCCACATTCGCAGAATGGGGCAAGAGGCAAAAAATTTCAACAGAGAAACAAACCTGGTGTTCATCAATCACCTGTATCTTCAATTCCCGTCAGAGTGAGAATTTACATTTTTGTTACTTTTATTTAATTTCAAATACTTCTCACCTACTTGAGGGAAGTGACAAAGTTTCAATTTTTGATGAAATCGAGTATTCAAACACTATAACATCAGAAAATCGACGTTACAAAAAATATGAAAATATGTCCCATTAGGATCCCATTATGAGAAGTCTCGAAGTCTCTTAACTGACCTTTGTTTTCCCCAGGGCATATCGAATCTGGGAAATACTTGCTACTTCAACTCAGTGATGCAATGTTTGGCGAGAACGCAACCCCTGCTGATGGAATTGAAAGAAATGGATCACAGAGTTGACGTGAGGATCGAGCTCAAAGGAGGAGACACACTAGTGAGTTTTCTTACGTGTTTTTGAAATTTTTTTATTGTTTTTATTAACTTTAGGGTTAAGGGTACGCGGGACAATGGGCTTCGAGAAGCGTCCCAACCATCTCCCAACGCAGCCCAAAATCGTATTTATTATTTTTCACATTTGAATTTTGAAAATTCCTCGATATACATATATGTTATACAATAACAATGATATACTTTACGACGTTAATCACAATTTTAAGTTTATTCCATCCAGAGAAAACTGGAAGAAACCAATGAAAAATCCAGTTTTAATCGATGTCTTCCAGTTTTCTCTGGATGGAATAAACTTGAAATTATGATTCACATCGTAAGTATGTAATTATTATTGTATAACATACGTATATCGAGGAATTTCCGAAATCACAAACCTGATGAATAAGAAATAGCATTTTGAGCTAGGACATGGTTGAGGAGCTTCCCAAGCCGGGCGTCCTGCGCACCCTTGAGGTCTTCTTATGTACCAAAAAATGTTGTTGGTTTTCCATGAGACTTTTTTAATTTCATTTAGCGAATTTTCGAAGAAAATGAAGCTATTGCATGGCTTCAAAATTTTAGTGATGCAAATTTTTGAAATTTTTCTTCATTTAAATCCGTTTCAGACCATTCTAAAACGATTCCTGGAATATAACACTTTTTCATATGTTGGTATATATATTTATGTAGTGGAGTGGTTGTATCGACCGTTGTATAGCTTTGCTGCAAGATATATTTATGTATATATTTATATGTCTCACCCTAGACGATATCTGACCCTGGAATCGAGATGAAAAAATTCAAAAAATGTCAAAATGTCAATAATATCAAAAGAAAGGATGAGTTCGTTCGCCAAAATTTTCGGAGTATTCCAAGGGGTCAAAAGTTTGAAAATTTGAAGTCAAAAATCGCTAAAAACCGTGTTTTTTGAGGTTTTTTGTGTAAAAAAAACTATCTTAAACATAGGAAAAATATGGTATATTCGAAATCAGCGTGGAATTCCCTATAAGAATCACCCACCAAATCGGTTAAAACCATTCTTGTAAAATTCGCTCATCAACTCATGCTGCATGAATTGAACTTTTTTGTTACAGGAAGGATGTCTAGAAAAATGGGACGCTATGTCCGAGTGTTTATACGAAACTTTGACTACACTCCTCACACCGGGCTCAGTCTTGGTACCGTCGAATTTCCTTGGCTTCGTTCGCAAGAGACATCCTCAGTTTGAGGGACACGACCAGCATGATGCTCACGAACTACTGCGTCACACATTGGACTCCATTAAAATGAACGATCTCAAGGTAATTGTGAGCGCTGACTTGAATCAGGGCACTCTCAGTTGGGTACAAAATCAAACTTACATGGCGTATTTGTGAGAAAGATACTCAAGCACTTGTGCAGACGTCCAAATTCCCTCGCATTCGTAATTTAGAGTTCATGACAATTATAGCGAGTTGACTTCAACTTCCTCTGCCCAAAACTCTAATGGTAACTTACCATCAATCAGCATACACCACCTTGCATTTTGTACGAGACTTCTGCTCTTCCTTTCCGCCATTCCATTCTTTTGAGGGGTGTACTTCGCTGACAGCTTTCTTTGGATTCCATTTCTATTCAAAAATGCATCAAACTCTTTGTAACAATATTCTGATTCGTCAGTATCTGTTTGCAGGAATTTGATTTTCTTCCCAGTTGACAACTCAGCCCTGCTTTTGTATTCCTCAAACTTAGATACAACTTCGTTTTTTCGTATGAGAAAATATACTTCACTATATCGAGATTGCTCATCGATAAACGTGACATAGTATCGTGCTCCACCATTTGACCCATTTTGAACTGGTCTGAACACATCATCTGAGTGTACAATGTCTAATAACTCAGTTGTCCTCCCCTTTTAGGAAACAGAGCTCTAATCATCTTTCCCTGAATACACACCTCACATTCAAGAACATCCTTTGATATGCCAAAATCAAGTACTTGAAGTAGGTTTGCTTTGTTTGCATTCTTCAGATCCTGGAAATTCACATGTCTTGGTCGCCAGTGCCAATCAATCATTTTCCATGTGATTACTTCATTAGCCTTTTCTTCTGGAAACACGTAGTATAGACCATTTCTCCTTCTAGCTTCCAGTATTATGTTTCTTTTACCATCTGAAACAGTTGCCTTATATTTTCTAAATGATACAGTAAACCCTCTATCGGTGAGTTGACAACGATGGAACGTACAGCGTTTCAACCAAATTCATCAGCAACTTTAACTCTGACTTTTCCTATTGCACTCACAGTTGCTGTTTGGTTTTTTGCAGCCAATTTCAAAATTTTCACAGCATTTTCTATACTATTTTTAGCATGGAACATGCTTTAGCCTTTTTTTTACCTAACTGTCAAAAAACGTTACGAAAAAATGCGACCCAAAGTTTTCTGATGATTTTCACGTACAACCAATCGTTGTTAGGGAAATATAACTTCCTCATTTTCCATCCCAAAAAAAATCGTTCACCACTCGTTGGAAACTCTGAATTTATTACACATCACACCACATCACATCCTGTCAATTTCCCCCTCCTTCCAAATACGGTGTTCATCAACCCAGAAATCTTGAAAAGCCAAAACTTTCCATGGAATTCTCCTTTTCCTGGTCCGTGAACACCACCTGGAAAAACTCCTCTCAATCATCACCCCTTTTTCTTTGTTCTCCTAATTTGGCGTCTCGTTTCCCAGTCTTGCGCCGATATCACCTGATAAACAGAGGTGAGTGAAAAGATGTGTGGATACTGGAGTCAAAGCGGGCACGCATGGATGTACGGAGGATGTACCCAACCATCTCTTCTAAGTGCCTTGATGCCTGACTCTTCCCGCGCCCGTTCGAATTTTGCTGTGAGAGCATTCTCACATGCTACACACTCCTCCCTGTCTGAAGAGATTTTGCCACAAAATCTCAGAATGTGCCACAAATACCAAATGCTTGACTGATTGGATGAGCGGCCACAAAGGACAGGACGCGTGATGCTGCTGTACTGCCAGACTCAGAGGATTGGCTCAGGCCTTCGGTCCCTCCAACTTCGAGTCTTCCAATTCCACCTCTGAAACTCTGTCCGGAATAGAAATTTTGAATTTTAAAGAAAAACGCGGGCTATTCTAAAACCTCTCAGATCCGATTGAATCGAAGCTGTAGCATCCGTGCTAACGGCAGGGTGCAGAGTGTAGAAATAAAATCACTTGAACGATACGTGATGAAAAAGTCAATGAGAAGTATCATTAGCGGGAAAAGGAACAGGCCTTTTCAGGCTCTCTCAACCAAGTTTGAGATGCCACTTTGTCTTCCACCTTCGATTTTCGAAAGTCGGCCACCACCGCAGGTGTTGCCATCCTTGCTGACATGCATCTTGTGTGGGAATCAAAAGTGTGGGAATCAAGGATTGTGCAGCTGTCCAGGTGCTTTCAGGCCCGACCCAACTAATGATTGAAAGATTGTCAATAATATCCATACTAAGTACAACAAATACCTAAACATTACAGTGTTCCTGAGTATTCCCGTTTATAGCTACATTCCCAAGTATTGTTTGTTGTCCCTTGTAAATGCGATCGATCTATCTTTATTTTCTGTTTCCACCCACGTTTTTTCACTTCTGATCAACCGAGGGTTCACTGTAACTTGAATATTTAAAACTTCCCAAAAACATTTCAGTTTTAGACCCACTGGAGTACCCCATTTGGGGTAATCTCTGTTGGTATATTGAATTCCTGTGTAACTTGGATGACTTACTTCATTGTTGGCAGAGGTACCGAAGACTTATGCTGGCAAAGAAAGGGCTCAGCGAGAAGGTGGATCCTAAACAAGTTCCCCAGGAAATGCACAAGCAGATGAAGGAGCTTGAGCACAGAGTCACCCAAGTTCAAAACTTCATTCCTGAAAAAACCTTCAAAGGAAAACTAGTTTCCAGGGTTGAGTGTCAGGATTGCAATCATAGCTCCGAGTACATTGAAGGATTCCTCGACCTCTCACTTCCAGTACTTGCTGACAAAGTAAATGCCTATTTCCTTCACTAAATTATTCGAACTAATAATATAAAGAAAGCAGCTCTGGTGTTTAATATTATAAAAGATCAGCATTGAGGCGAACCTAAACGGAATTAGTGAAAACTTATGGTCAGATCATCATTCTCGTTTTCATTCTTTATTTTGTACTTGCTCATCAGAGTTGTTAGCTACTCAAGTCATATTTCGCTTTACCTAATATGTGGTATTTAAGATACGTAAGCTATCAGACAGCACTTGGAAAATTGTCTTATTAAACTATGATTTTCCTCTTCTACTCTACATAATTTTGAAGCGATTTGATATTTTTTTTGTGTATCCAGCCTCACCCACCCGTTGCTAAAAGAAAAACTGGTTGTGCTGCCGAATCACCATACGAAGAATCCCACCACGAGAAGAATCACACCAAGAAAATTTCTCCGAAGCAGAAGAGAATGATGAAGCGTGCAGCAGCTGATGAACTCAAGAGGGCACGCAAAGAGCAAGGTGACGGCAATGAAGTTGTCGATGAAGTTGCTGTTGAAGCTCAGGAAGTTTTGGCTGATAGACGTAAGTAAATATGTCGTCAATCTTACAGTGACTCAGTTGGCAACAAGTCAGGAGAACTGCAGAACAATATTTTGGTTTA
>JAEMON010000002.1:38467303-38495270 GCA_030264115.1 Lygus lineolaris | reverse complement strand
TTTTTGTAAAACGTCATTATTCTTATATTCATAATTCGAAAATTCGTTACTATTGCAGGAAGCCAATCGAGGTAAATCTAATAGCAACGTTCAGCCCCTGGAATCATGTTCTCCCAAGGAAGGTAAGCATTTTCTCTCTTTAAATCTTGAACTTAAAGTCCCATGAGTGCAAAAGTTTTAAAATTAATCTTGATTGGTGAGGAAAGTAGGAAACTTCATGCTCGACGTTTTTGTTTTCATTCTCTTCATTTCAGCAATTGAAGAATATTTCCGAGCTAAGCTTGAAGAAAGTCAACCTTTGAGAGAATTGTCGTCAGAAGAGGCCAAACAGGTTAGTGAATACACAGTTGGTATGTAGTTGGAAGGACGATTCCAGTAATTTTATTGAAACTTTATTAAAGCTACCTCGTTCATACTTGCTTTACTACCTAGCTACAAATATGGAGCCCTTTCACCCAGAAAATATTCATATTAAAATTAGGAAGACAAAAAATGTAAATCGAAAGATAATGAAATTACCTTTAGGAAAAGAAATTGAGGAAATTCTAGTGAGATGAAGTGACGTCATTGTTTTAGCGAATTTTCGGAGCAAATGAAGGTATTGCAATGGCTTCAAAATTTAAGCAATGCCAATTTTTGAAAATTTTCTTCATGGAAAGCCGTTTCAGACCATTCTAAAACGATTCCTAGAATTTAACATTTTTCATTAACTATGTATATAATGTATTATTATGTATGTGTCATTCCAGACGATATCTTACCCTGGAATCTGCCTAATAATTCCGAGAAAAAAATTTTAAATGTCAAAAATAACAAAAGAAAGGATGAGTTCGTTGGCCAGAATTTTTGGAGTACTCCAAGGGGCCAAATTATGAAAAATAAGGGTCAAAAAAGTGTTTTTTGAGGTTTTTGGTGTGAATTATCGTAAACATAGGAACATAAATATATATAAGGTATATTCGGAATCAGCGCAAAATTTCCTTTAAGAATCACCCACAAAATCGGTTAAAATGATTCTTTGAAAATCCGCTCATCAACTCATGCTGCATGACTGGAACTTTGAGCATGGAGCTGAGTAAAGGATAACAGAATGTTTCAATTCCGATGATCATGGATAGCTATTATAATATGGCAGTAGGTAAGTCCTAAGTAATTTCCGTTTGATAAGGATTGGGTATTTTCTCGTACCATTATGAACTGAAACCAGTTGAAACAGCGAGTTAATATTATAAGTAACTCATATACGGTTGGAACGTAACTCGTTCATGTGCGCAATGGGTTCTGCACTGGTCACTTGCTGCCGTGGTTTGTAATTTGGCCCACTGGGATTCACTGGTGGAGATACGATATTTCACCGTGAGTTAAGGTATGTAAAATGTTGTACCCAGAAGGGGTCACAATACCTATTGCCTACTGAGTGTGCTCTAATTCCTACCTACTGAGACTACGGCGAGGGAGGAAGGAATTGTTAAGTAACACACAGAAATAGGTAGTTATTCGACGTATATCCTATGAATAGGAGTCTCTGGATTCTAAAGGGGGAATGAAGATAATGTAGGAAATTCCTATCTTCAGGATTTGAACCACGAGGGTAAGGGAAATATATTTTGAATAGATTCGAGAGGAACTTACGTGCTCGGCTGGAAGGCTAGGACTGGGTTGGTCGTGGGGTTCGTCCTTCAAGTGACAATTCTGCAGATTGTGTGGGGTTTTCAAATACTTTTTTCATTCCCTTCAGCTTCCACGAAAAAACTACCACCCATCATAGATTTTTCAGACTCCCTGAACTGTCACAGTTCTGGTCACTTAAGTATGTACCTGTACTTTTCGAGAATACATAATGATCTTTATTTTTCTTACTACCTGTATTTTGCCACGAAACCTCATGTTCTTCGGGTTGTTAGTTTGATTAAATAATTATATTCACGCTCAATTTATCAGTCTGCTTTGCTGTGGCGTGTATTGGTATTTCATAATTTTGGGAGGTGGTAGGTTTATATGATCAATCTTGCCTTGCCTGGGGGGGGGCTCCCGGATTTCCTTTTTTTTATTGGCCTCTAAAACTCGTGTTTGAAGTTATTTACAGACTACAGTTCTCTCTTAGTATTACTACTATTTCACTTATGTTGGTACCTAATTTTTATTTTAAAGTTAGCTAAGTATTTGTTTATTTGATAAGTTATTTTTTCCTGATTTCGCCCCCTCGTATATGAAGAGTCCAGGGGAAGAACCATCTAAGTCCAATTTTTGAAGAAACTGAGCTGACAGATTTCGAATGACAATCACCTAGGCAAAACGTCATCACCAATACATCAAAAAACACGAAACAAGATTCGCTGTGCTGGGGAATAACCATCATAGTCCATAATTATAACCGACCCGCTCGCTACGGAATGTTAGTGATTTTTTGTGTTATTCGCCCTAGTTTATCTGTGATTCACATACTCGTAATTTCACGCGTTTCACTGTGTTGCTGTCGTCCCTTAACAGTTAGTTGTTGCGTGTTGAAGTTTGTTGAATTTTTTTTTTTTTTTTTGATTTATTGAATAAAAAATATTCATTAAATTGAACCCTTACTGATTTGTTTAATTTCACTTCCATTTCAATCCCTACTAATCTAATTCTCTAGCATGAACTTGAACATAATATAGTGAGTTTACGCTAAGGCACATTTATTGGGAAGATCTATAATTTTGTTGTTGTTTCACTTGAGAGAAGGCAATACCTATAATTTTAACGAATTTAATCAAAGAAAAGTATCGTATTAAAATTTACATGAAGAAAATGTCAAATTAGGTAGATCTTAGTTTGAAGGAGTAGGGATGTGTGTATTAACTCGAGAGAAATGTGACTAAGTAAAAATGTAAGTTAGAAATGTAAGTTATCGTCGTTAATTTGGGATTTCTCCTGGAATATTCAATAAATTGGAAAATTAGCACTCAGCGGTCACAGAAATATGTTTTTAACATGGATTACTCACAAGTAGGCATTATTTGAAGAACTAAAATCAATGTAAATTAGAGTGAAACTTTGTTTTTCGTTTTTCTCGAAACAAAGCTGACTGGACTTTGACGCATCTTCCCCTGGACCCTTCATATTTTTGTTATCATGATGAATATTTTGTGTTATTAATATTGTTCCAGGCGAACTTCTCTGATTTCTCCGGCTTATTTGATCAAGCTTCCTTATCAACGAGGTAAAGAAAAGTAAAATATGGACGCCTCTAGTGATAATCCAGTATTTTTGTTAATTTATTTCCTGGCCCATTTATTGCATAGTACCTATGTAGAATAGCAGTTGCGTTGGAGGGTTTCATCGTTTTTTTTTTTTTCTTCCTTAAAATAATAGGTTTGTTCGGTCGCTGGAACGCACTGGTACAGTCCGTCAGATAGTGGAAAAAAAACTATTAGAATGTCTAATATGTGAAATATTATTTGTGCCACCGTGGCGCCAGGAAATGGTTATAGGTGTGCACTTAGTGCGTTTGCATAATCGCAGAATTTTTCAGAATACTGCAAAACCACGAATTCTCAACTTTTTTCGACTGATTGCGTCATGCATGTCTGAGACGCATTATATCGTCGCTTAAGAAGCAACACGCCCTATGAACCAAATCCCAATTTTTCAGGAGGAGGAAAAAACTGAATCCAGTTTTTGATCACCTGTCTCTTTGTTTCCCGTCATTCAGTCACTTCTCGCCTTCCGGTTGTCGTCACTACTGAAAAATAGTATTAATTAAAGAAAATAAGAAATGTTGGTTGAAACGGGGTGTTGTCTGTATAGGTATTGAGGTCGATGGGGGTGTTATGTTTTTCGAGTATTTCTCGATTTTGTAGTCTAGTTGAAGCAATTTTGAGCTAACCAGTCGATGCAACGTGAGAAGTCGAATAAGAATCAGTCAAAACCTCATTTTCGTGAAAATGGTTGATAGGGCGTGTTGCTTCTTAAGCGACGATATCGCATAATTTGGCTTTTATTGCAGCATATGGCCTTACTCGCATAATGCGCGGATTATTGGCACCCAAGAGGCGGTATACCTGCAGAAAATTTGTTGTATACGTTATAACGGCTGTTCATACAGATTCTTTCTTTGACATTGTCGTGCGAGAGAGTCCTGCATCTCCAAAGCATCATGGGTCTGTGTTTGTTTAGCCTGCGACGTGAACGTGATGTACTGTAGAAGGGGGAAGGGGGGGGGGTGTTCTGTAAGACAAACAACTGTTGGTAACGACAGTTGAGTTCGTAGCTTGGTGATAAACGCTGTCGTAGCTTAAGCGAGGTGTTTTGTAACTAAGCAACATCGACAAAAGCTGTCCACTGTGGACAAGCTTGTGTGAGAAGATTTGTCGAGATGAGGTCAGGTGACTGAATCAACTTATCTTGGATTTATTATCATTTACTGGCAATAATTTTAGCGTTTGTGTTGAGTTATTAGGTGATACATCATGTTGTGATAATTTTTAGTGATTTGAACCATTAATTATCACGTTTTCTTACTTTCTCCTTGACATTTACAATCGATACATCGTTCCCAATCGATACATCGAGTACCAACTCGTTAATTTACAACAGTCATTCTGCCGTTTTGACTTTCCAACAGTAGTTTTCAACAGTTGTAATAACCCCAAAGTTACAGACCCCCCCTATCAATAGGCCGATACTATCAATAGTTTATCGATAGCGGCTTCCTCTATCCCGTACGTACCTCTCCAATGAGCCCTGTGACCTCCGGGTTTTTGCATACATTTGCATTATGAAAGCATTTTAATTTCATTTTGGCCGCATTAATAGCCCATTTCTAGCGCATTTTAGCCGCATAATTCGGTACTTTAAGTCCGCATAATTAGGGGGTTTCAAAACGCACATCTCAAGAAATAGTGCCGCGCCGTCACATTTCTGGGTCCTTGTTGTGGTGCTCGTTGGTAATCAAGTATTCGATCTTTGATCGAGAATTTTGGATTGCTGATTTAGTTTTTAGACTGTCGAACAGTTATGCCTTGTATTATGACGCCACGACCCCACCTGCTGCTTGCATTTAGGTATATCAATAGTAAAAGTGTAAGACCTTGTAAGTCTGATTTTGGCAATTTTCTGATTTTCAGTGGAATAGGTAGTTTTTTAGGACTTGATCCTTCGAGCGAAGCCATTTCCCCCGCCTTTGTCCCATCTCTTCTCTGTGGCCGTGTGTAGAAAGATGTAAGTCGAAACCTGCCAGGGGTAGGGAACCCTTGTACTAAGTAGTGATGGGCTGAACTGTTATTTTTTAATAACATGTTATCTTGTCACCGTTATTTTCAATAACAGGTTACCAGATAACAGCCTGGGGGACAAAAGTCGATGAAACCATAACATAATTGCATTTTGTATGAGAAGGTTTTTTTTATTAAAAAAAACTTCATCTAACAATACAACAAACAAACATCTTCAACAAATCGACAGCCTTAAACTTTTGCAAATGGCTTTGGCTGGGGCATTCTTCTGTCAGGAAGACCAGTCCCTCAGTAGGCCCTCAGAAACCTCAATCCCGCAGTAGGGGAAGGGGCGCTCCGTCTTCTGCCCCAAGTTCCCTGATTTTTTTTCTCGTGCCCCTCAGTCTCATGGATACGGCCCGGATTACTGCAAACTGAACCCTGGTCCGTATCCAGTATTTTTTTCGTCTCCTGTGAAATTTGAAGTTTTGTACTTACGAGGACTTACACTTTTACTATCGATGTATAGTTATTCAGCTACAAAATTGAGGTTTATCATTGATCGGTTACGCCCCTAAAATCTGTTCATTCAATTTTTCAGGTTTGGTGGTTCATTTATCCACGATGGAAACTCAGAATGCGACGAATGGTCATCATTCCATAGATCTGAAAAAAATGGTTAGTTCTTGTGCTACTAGTTTTAGTACAATAAATGTATAATAATAATTATTACTAATTGTTCTGTATTCCATTACCATCAAATTTAAAATAGAATGCATTTTGAACCTAATTACTTGAAGATTGTTCAAGTTTGATGGTTTATGAAACGTTGTTCGTACTCATAACAAATTGGAAATTGGTTTACTTAATATTCAACATATTATTTTATTGATATGGTTTCTTCCTATCAATTGCAGGTAACTGTGATGATTTGAGAGGCCATGTTCAAACTGCTCCTGTAAGTAAACTTACAATGAACTACATATTTAGGTTTTCCAACTGTAACTGTACATACCTACTTTTTTTAACCGAATTGTGGGAGGAAACGAAGCTATTGCAATGGCTTCAAAATTTTAGTTATGCAACATAATTAAGCGCTAAACTTGGAAAACCATATTTGTGTGGGTTATTCAATTACATCATGATTGTAGTAGGTTCAGAATTTTCGGGGGTATTTTTTCACGCTGAATCACGTGATGTTCATTTTTCCCACTACTTTCCCAAATCCCCAGTACTGTTCTGGTTGTTGAGAGGTTTTTCAAGATAGTATTGCACATATCGAAAAGTGAACATCACTACGCGATTCAGCGTGAAAAAATACCCCGTAAATTATGTATTGCCGGTGGTAATTGAAATACTACCTTGAAAAAACGAGGTTTTCCACATTTTGCACGTCAAGTACAACGCACTCAACAATAGCTGAATTTTCTTGGAAAATTCGCTAAATCAATTGACGGCCCATTTTTCCATGAAATTTTACGTAGAATTCGAATTTGGGGGTTCTCGTTAGAAAAAATGAAGTTGAGCGCAAAACAATAATTAATGAATTCTACTCAAAAATTGTCTTTTTTTCTGAAAGTAATGGATTAAAAGAAACAATATTGAAGTCGTAGGGAAAAAATAGTTTATCTGTCATTTTATAAAATTTATTGCATTTTCCATTATTGTCCTGTGGCGGGAAAGTGACGTTGAAAAGGGTGTCGTCTGTCATTGGCCAAACCCGTCCAAGTTGCCAACCAAAAAAAAAACGAAAAACAACAACTCTCCAAAAACAACACTATTCGAGCTCCTGAAAAAAGACTTAAATAATTGATTGGATCAAATTATTACTAATCAATAATTGAAATTAATTATTTTTTTCACTGCTCCCCATGCTATCTTAGCACATTGTTTTTCGGTTGTTCTTTTAGTGTGACGTATAAGAAGGGTTCCTCAAGGGCCCTCAGAATGCTCCCTGAAATTCAAACAGCTGAGATGTTATTCTAGGTTTTCTTCATACGATAACGACAATCTATTTTTTTCTTTGTATTAGCAGCGCTATTTTATTCCAAATAACAATACAAAAGGAGAAAAAATTTATATTCTCATATGCGAAAATTCCCCATTGAGGTTATAACCATTTAACATTTCCTTCCATCTACGAAAGAACAAAAGAAAGGATGAGTTCGTTGGGCATAATTGTTGGATTACTCTAAGGGGTAAAATTTTTAAAATTACCTAAGGGTCAAAAAACGTGTTTTTTCTGAGGTTTTGGGCGTACTGAAATTACCATCCTAAACGTATGAGCATATATGGTATTGTTGTAGGTTCGAATCAGCGCAAAATTTCCTGTAAGAATCGCCCACCAAATCGGTTAAAATAGTTCTTCGAAAATTCGCTCATCAACTCAAGCTGCATGACTGGAACTTTTATTTGAGGGAACGTAAATACTAACACTTCTATTTTATTTTCCAGAATAACAGTTTGGATTCTGAGGGCAATGAAAGTGGAAATGAGAAATCTATGAATACATGTTCTGAAGAATTCCCTGACGAATTGTTGACTGAAGATTCGCCTAAGAAGAACATTCTAGATGCTGATCCGAACAAAATCAATGGTGATTGAATTATGAATATTCATCAAATCATACTAAACGTACTTATTAGAGAGTTCCTAAGAGATCCCATGAGCAATACGAAGATTCTTATCTAATTTTTGTATGGTATTGGCTCGGACGAGCAAAGTGGAAGCGCAAGCTTACCTTGTCAAAGTTCTTATCCCAATATTTTTCCGTATCGTTAAGTGACGGTTTTCATCATGCTCGAGTACTTGAATTCATTCAATCTCGGTTCATTGTCTGCCGAAGACCTCAACATTGTTTTTCAAGTATATGCTGAGCATCAACTTGAAAGAAATGTGCCTTTTTGTCGCTGCGGAAGGTAATTCTGCGATACGACGCCACTGATAAAAACTTTCCCTAGTATCTAAACTTCACGGAGTTTCTGTAAGAGATTCGACGCCATATCTCGATACGAAAGTTCGTAACTGGCTGCGAATGGGCAGATGCTGCTGCAATACGATAGGACAGTCCACAATGCGAAACTTTGTGTCTCGAAAAGCACTCCTAGGAACTCTCTATTAAAATACAAACAACACGAATTGTGATATTCATCCGTGATTATTCCACTTCCACTTGATCATTTATCGAACAATTTCTACTGTTGTTAAGTTGTTATCATTATGAAAATTTTGTAGATGGTACGGGAGAACATCTATCCAAGGAAGCTGATGAATCTTTACCAGATAATCTACTAGATATTACTGAAGATGGGGATTTTGAGCCTCTGCTAGATTCTCTGCCGCCCTATTCAAAATCGTCTATTGCCTGTCCAGAAGATGTGAAACACGAGCCCGAGCTACATGAACTATGTGTGAGTTGCTTCTGGCGTAATTTGAGGGATTTAACGGGAAAACTGTTGACATTGAACATGCATTTGCGATTACTGAATTGACCGAAAACCAAAGCATCAAGAATTTTGCATGGTTTCACGTTTAACTGATTCGTTACTCGGGAAATACGAATACGTTTGTTTTAATTTCACTAAGATCATTCACCACTCACCAGAAAAGTCAACATTCCATGCTCCATCTGTAGTTATATGGAATGGTGAGTGGTTGCCAAATTGATTTTGGTGAAATTTTTCAACGGTTCTGGTCATTTTGTAAATGACATCATATATCATATAATAGAAGCAAAATGTAGACTGTGCAGTACCGACCTGGCGATCCAATTACGCATAAATCCAGCCTTTCACATACAGCTTCTTCCCAAATGCCATAACCCTTACCTAACCTTACACTTCCATAATAGGTTCAACAGCAAGCCTTTGACAGTCTTTGTCTATACCTACCATTCTATATGGAACTCATTAAAGGAGGTGTGCCCCGAGTATGCTCTCTCAATATTAGAGAGTTTTTGCAACAGTTTGAGCGACATAGTCGACAGTACTGTGAGAAAAGTTTTGATGCCATTTTGAGGGATTGAGCGGATAGCCCTCTTGAAGGTCTCCTATGAATTTCAAAGCAGTTTATTCAAGCACAAACGGGAACTTCCTGAACCACCAATTTCTCACAATCTAATGGCCTGATTCTGCTTAACACTTTCAGTGCGGGAGCCAAAATTGTTAACCCTACCATTCTGAACATTTTTCTGGCGAGTAATTTGAATAATGCTCTCACTCATAAAAATAAGCGTATTTTTTATTTCACAATTCGGCATGAGCTCCTGTGTATACTGGGTGACAGCCAGGGTCATACAGAATAGATTGTGAAGAGAAATGGAGCTTCCAAGCAAACGGGTGGGGAACTACGACTCCCTTCTCAGGGACAGGTGTGGGGAGGGAGACGGGCGCTTAAATGCCCTCCCGCTCGGTGTGAAGACTCGGAGGGGCGCTTAAGAGCCCCTCCACACTAAATGTGTTGTGTGGTAGGAGGACTGGCCTCATGATGACTCCCTATGAATTCCATCGCTATTTATCAGTAATAGCCACTGGGAATGTGTAAACTTGAAGTTCGTTGTCAGAGGCTATTGAGCAATGTTGATTGAATTTTCAGGATTTCATCCCCTAGAGCTTGATGGTTCCCTATACATTTCATCACCATCTGACTGATTGCAGCCACAAACGTGAATCTTTACCCTTGTTATACTACGTGAGCTCATCCAACTTCAGACTTTCTTTTAATGGGTTTATTCCAACTGGATGAATATTCGAATAGTCAGCTGCTATGGGTGATTTATATAGAAAATAATAAACCGTTGTGAAATAATTTGCAGCGTTTTTGAATTCGTTAGGCTTACTTAATTTGAAGAAAATCAAACTCTTTTTTAGCCTAGAGGAGTATATTTATCTGCAAAACAATGAAATAATTTTTAAGGCTACGATGGATTGGATAATTTGTTTCCTAAGTTAATCATTGATTTCGTGGATTGATCTATGGTATATTTCGTATACTTCAGGACAAACTTCAGTTAGCTGATGATGTCTGTAATCCTGGTAAACATGATGCCCCTCAAGATACTCATAACTCCGACTTTACCGTAAGTACCAGCACAACAAAAAAATAATAATCTTATTTGGTATTTTATTATAATTGTGTTCAACCTGAACTGTTGTTCGAGAAGGCAACAATGATTGGATGAGGGATTGCGTATTGAAAATTGAACTGCGCTAGTTCTCAATGCTCGGGATAGGAGAAGTTGAACGAAAAAGGGTTTTTTGTTACATTTACCTACCAGAACCACCATCCCTTTGAAATTTTTAGTCCGTCTCATTTTTTTGTTGCTATTCATTTATATAAGGGGAGTATTTATTTTATTTTTCATTTGTTTACCTGCCAAATAGAATGAAATAGCTTCACTCATGCAGAAAAGGGAAAGTAGCAAAGATATAACGGAATGCTCTGTGGAAAGCTGCTTGCGACAATTCACATCAATCGAGTTTATGACTGGCAGTAACAAAGTTGGCTGCTCTGCATGCACCGAACGTCAAAATAAAGGTACCAAAGTTCATAATTTACCTTCTTATTTATTTGCGTTTGTCATTTTATACTTCCTCTTCTGTCAAAAAGAATTTTGATGTACAATTTATCAATAGATCACCTAGTTGTTCTTCCTCTTCTACTACTTCCAATTTTGCTTTCCTGGCTGCAGCCATACCGGACAAGTAGTTAAATTTTGTTCAAAACTACCCTTCTGTTGCACTGTACTCTGGTTACCAAAGAGTTTAGAAAGAAGGATAGAGATGGCACATCACCATCAGCCGATGAGAGCTTTTGAAGCTAGTAATGACTAAGAGGCGAAGGAGGGTGACCTTCAACACTGTTATAAACTCATATTCGAACTTGTTTTCCAATGCTGATGGGGTCCCCCATAAGTGCAATTTTAATTTATCAAAATATTCGAATTCGAATGGCCAATTATTTGATATATCATGCCAGCTATTCAAAAGTAATCAATTAGAAGATTGCCCGAGTTGGGGTTCGATATAGTCTATAGATACGCCATCGATATTTGTTATAGATAGTTGTGTTCCATTACAGTTCTTTGCTTTTCCCACAGATGGTAAAACTGTACTCACGATGGCTACCAAACAACTGCTCATTGGGCAAGCCCCACCTATCCTCATACTTCACCTTAAAAGGTTCCAAGTCCAACTCCATTCGTTCAGAAAACTTTCCAAACATGTATCATTCCCATTAGTCTTGGATTTGGCGCCATTTTGTACGTCTATTGGAGAGGTAAGGACTTTTTACCATCCATCTTTTCTTACTTACTCTCTTATAAATTCTCTTATAAACAAGTTCTATCATCCACTTCACCAAATTTTACATTTTTCGCAGGATAAAAATAAAGTCAACAACGCTGAACCAATGCCCTACTTCCTTTACGGCATTGTGGAACACCGGGGGACTCTAAATTCTGGACATTACGTCGCATATGTCAAAGTAAGAACTACAACAATATGTCTCTGTAGAGAGTTTTCGTATGCCACTGACAGGGAGACGTGGAACCTCCTCACGGAGCCCGGGAGCGCCGGGGCCCGTCACCTTGACGAGACAGTAGTAACGGGCGACGGTGAAATGGCTCTTTTAACGTCACCCGTTTGGGACTCCCGGATCATAGGTCACTTTAAACGTGTAAACCTCCTAATCAGCCGGGCCCCCCTCCAGGAGGCAGTTAGCATCGTCGTTTGCTCGCTCTAGCTAGGGTATCATCCCAGGCCTCCTTCACTAACGTCACCCGTTGGCTTGCAAAAACTCTCTAATATCTGAAACAATAGCGGAATTCTCTGCTGCAGCAGAGTCTGGATCAAATAAAAGTGTAGAAAGTGAGGGAATGGAAAACTCAAACAAAATGCGAAACTATTTTATTATGACCGATTTTTTTGAATTTAGAGAACAGAGATACTGATACTAATCTTTTTGGACATTATTTCATGCAATTCACTGAACGTTATGATAATGATTGAATTGGAACATTATAGAGGCCTAAATTGTTCGAGTTTATTACAGTTCGAGGATTCAGCATTCTGCATTTACAAAGCAGTTTTTTTTTTTTTTTTTTCAATATTCGTTTATTGTCCTGTACTTCGTGTAATGCGCCATCGTATTTCTTCTTGAAGTTTCCCTCTTTTCTCTTGAGGGGGTTCCCGGGTCAAAATTGAACTATCGAATTTTCGTTTTTTATTTTTATTTAATTCTGCAAGTTTTTCCCGTCATTTTAGGATATAATTTTAATATGTTATGACAACTGTCCTGCCTGACTAACAAGGCCTGGTACTAAACGGTCCTACACACAGCTATCCAGTGACTTTTTATTCAGCTTATTACAAACTACCAAAGTTTCCGAAGAAAGTTATGTATAACTAGGTAACTAATAAACAAATTCCATTTTACTTACTCATGCGTTGCCAATATAGATCTATTAGAACTTTTTCGGAACTGAAGCTGACTTTTTACTGAAGGAAATCAGGAATCAGGAAGGAATCAGTAAAAAAATTTCAAGAACTAGTAATTTCAAGAAGTAGAGCAGCAAACGCGAACTGTTGGGCTCATACGATAAAAAGCTTTGACACGTGGGTAATCTTTCCTTATCAGCAAGTAGCAGGGCCGGATTTACCATTAAGGTGCCACTAGGCCCTAATATATCCCCCCCCAACCCTCCCATTATCTCTTCAACATGGAAAACACGTGCGCGAATTATTTATGAAAACCGCTGGTTTTCTCCTAACTAAAAAATACATGTCTATGTCTACTTATCGTCACTTATGTACCTGTTCTTCGGGCTCAAATGAAGTTAGCAACCTAGTTAAATTTTGTCAAGGAGAGTTTCTCACAGTACCCACTGAAGAAATCTGAGCGAAAAATACTTAAGGGGGTTCCGCCAGTGGTTTGAAACATTTTCGGCATTCTTTCTAGTATTTTTAATTCTGCAGGGCAACACACTATCGAAATTTTAAATTTCAAAAATTTCACATTTTGTTATCAATTTAAAATTTAGACTTTGAAATTTTCATAGTGCGTTGCCCCGCAGAATTAAAAATAGAAAGAATGCCGAAAACAGATTTGAAATTGATCGATTATTGGCTGAGAAAAGTTGGAAAAATGTTTTAACGGTAAAATGGTAACGGGAGGGGCGGTTACTTTTTTAAACATTTAAACATGTTCACACTGTGGCCGGAACACTTTTAATAGATAGTTCTCCACGATTAAAACCCTAGGTATAAGAACAAAAAAAAGTGGAAAAAATGTTCTGGCTGGATTGTCTGTAAAGAAAATCTATGTCCAGCCTTTCGACAGGTTTCAGTAGATCCAGAAATAGTGTACGAACAAAACATAACAAAAATCATGTCAAAATCATAAGTAGTACCAGAGAAACAGGTACCTGAAAAAGTACCTACTAAGTTAGTACCAGCCTGGGAACTCCCTTAATTTCTTGTTTAACTTTGGATATTGGTTATTCATGTTGGATATTGTTTTGTATAAACTGGACGGTTAGTCGTAAATTAAGGCTGCAAATCACTTGTATTTTGCAGACCGAAGAAGAAAACAGAAGACGATGGTTTTGCATCAGCGATTCTCACGTAAATGAGGTGACGGAAGAGCGGGTTCTCAAAACCGAAGCCTATCTACTCTTTTATTCTAGAATCACTATTCCATATTCACCATGAACTGTTGTTTTATACGGTGGTGACTCCTATGTACAAATTGTATAACTACCTATCGTAATCTCGCATGGGTTTTTTGGTAGTGATGTTCATTGTACGTTTTATAAGGTCAGTAATATACGTTTGAAAAGGACTTTTTGACGCGGACCTCATCATCAACAATCCATGGGGGGGGGGGCTCATTGTTGTAGTCAGGGAGTTATCAGTGAACTAGATGGAGTGGTTAGATGTAGGCAGTTAGATTATGCTTTCTGCTCGGTAGTTGGGTTATGGACTGACTGTATTCAAAACACCAGGTAGTCATCGGGGTCTGGAATGTGCAGGTAGACCTATCTATCATTAAAACCAAAATTCAAAGATTGAATTGCTTTCTTGAAGGGTTTATTTTCATTCAGCCGTATGTTCGAAAAGCTCCATCCAGTCTTCTAAGTTGAGGGATTCTCTTGAAGACTCCATTGCGCCACTCTTCATCTGTTGCACAGTGCTCTTGTACCGGGTTCCCTAAAATTGGGACATTAAAAAAATTGGAGAACAGTGTTAGGCTGGTTTTGATTAAACCTCTGCTTCAAAAAGAACTCGAAAGGAACGTAGGGAAAGAAGTCAGCTGGTCACCCAGAAATACATGACGTCCAGGACGTTGTGGAGGGAGTTCAAATAATTGGAATGTCAAATCTCTTAAGAGGAGTTTTGAGGTCGGTATAGAAAAAACAATAATGATATGGAAGTTTGAGATTATTTTGGTTTTGGTCGATGTCTTTCGGGGTAACTGAGAAATTGATAGGTGTGCACTGGAGTTTGTTGTGCCAAATGTCAACACATTCCACATAAATATAGTCACAACGGTCGCACTGTGATGACAATCGGCACAAAAAACAAACAACTTGGATCTGCCCCTGTGTTGCCACTGTTATTTTTTGTGTCGCTTGGGAAATGTCGCGTTTGCGTTCCCAAAATGCTCGTTTTGACATCTGTTCAAGAGAGGTACATATATGCATTCTGGTGAGCAAATTCTCAACTACGAGCTGCTCCCACGTTCCCATTAAAGTGAAACTACACTAATTCTTTTGACATGCTCGTTTTGACAACTATTCAAGAGGGGTACCTATGCACTCTGGTGAGCGAATGCTCAACTACGAGCTGCTCCCACGTTCCCATTCAAGTTAATCTACACTAATGTTTTTGACAAGGCATTTGACATACTCGTTTTGACATCTATTCAAGAGGGGTACCTATGCGCTCTGGTGAGCAAATGCTCAACTACGAGCTGCTCCCACGTTCTCGATCATAGAATGTGCAAACGTATACCTTTTAGTCTGGGTGAATTCACACTCACCAAGAAAGGCGACATCAGCCATTTTCGGCATCTCTCCCAAACGAGCGATTTCTGCCCAGTCTCTGATGTTGTTGTGGTTCAGATAGAGGACTCTTAGTTTGCCCATAACTTGTATGCCCTTGATGGACACTAAATGATTGAATGACAACCATAGTTCTTCGAGTGTCTCCGCTACAGCTTCCTTTTGGACCAATGATAGTCAATAGGTTAGCTGTTGGTACAATAACATCTACTTACGACTGAGTATGCATACTCTCCATCCTCCCCTAGAGGAAAAGAAATGTACGTAGAAGTAGTGAGCGGACCTGAAAGTTGTGTTGGATTGCACTGGGTGGATGATAGGTTAGTGATTATTCAGTACCTATTCATAGCATCAAGGTAGTAAGTAGAGGGGGGGGGGGGGGGGGGGGGGTCACCTTCCTATGGGTCCTTATGCCAGCATCCATGCAATTCCCCCGCTCTTTGGAAATTACAGCAGGCCTAGGACTACCAAAAGAGGCGTTTGAATATTTGCCAAAATGGTGAGAAATGTTATTAGGATGTTTAAGTAATAAAATGTCAAAGCAAAGTGACTCTTCATTTTGAAGTTCAAGTGAAAAGTCACATCCAATCTCCCCCACTTAGTGTTCTCGCGGGACTGCCAGTTTGATAGTAGCCAATCAAAGAAGAGAACGGGTTTGCAAGGTATTCTGGGATTCACGATGTCGATTACCATTGGCCTCGCTGCAATCACAACCACAATGGCGGCAAAGACTCACGTTGATTTTGTTGACATGCGTAGGTTTACACACTAGGTTTCCCACTGCTGTCATTAACTTCTAGTCAATTAATTGCTTATTTCGTTTGTCTTATTCAATGGGGAATTATCATCAATTTTTTTTATTTTTTTTCTGTAAGGTAATGGCTTAAAAGAAACAATATTGAAGCCGTAGAGCAAAAATAATGTATCTGTAATTTTAGAAAATTTATTAAAATGTTCATTTTTGTAATATGGCGGGAAAGTTACGTTGTAACGGGTGTCGTCTGTCATTGGCCAAAATCCGTGAAGGCCTGTCAACCAAACAAAAACAACACTGTTTTAGCCCCAGATTAGTGAGAATATAATTAACTTAATTAGATAATTGATTGAATTAATTATTAATTAATTAATAATAATCAATTATTTAACTAAATTATGTTTTCACTGCTCCCTGTGTGATCTCTGCACATTCTCTTTCAGTTGTTCTTTTAGTGTGACGTGTTACCGGGTGGCTCAAGGGCCGTCGGAATGGCGCCTGTTTTTCAAACTGCTGAGATTTTATTCCGAATTTTCGCCACACCAGAACGATCAACTATTTTTTTCTTTGTATTAACAGTGTTATTTTATTCCTATTAACAATAGAAGAGTGGAAAAAATTCGATTTTCTCATACACGATCATTCCCCATTATTGTTATGCTCAAGCTCGATATACTACTCTAGTGCACAATTTCTTCCAACTTGGGAAAAATATTGCATTTTACCTGTAGCTACAAGGTGGGCAACAGCGAAAGCTCTAAGCGTATTGTTGCTGTGTTACAGGTAAGTACCTACTTTTCTCAACACTCTTACCCACTCAAGTGGTACAATGTATATTACCTAGGTAAGTACCGTAAAATGCCCACAACAGGGACAAGCTCCTCAATAGGGACAGAATTTGAAAAACGAGATCTTATCTGTACTGAAATCCTGACTTCCATGTGTAAACATAATAACGCACATGATATATATACACATAATAACGCATATCAACTCCCAAATCATTTTTTTTTTCTTTTTTTCAAAACACTGAAAACTTCTTCTGGAGCTCCTATACCCACGTTTTGCTTCCTCACTACTGAAGGTAGGAAGCTATGTATTCGTGCAAGAAATAAAAAAATTTTTGTCCTCCAAAATCAAAATTTCCACTTGCTTTTTACGTTTAAGAGCTTTCTGAACAATTTTGGTTCCGTGTCTGTCTGTGGTCAATTCCTTGTCCCAGGCAAAACTATATGAAGATGTGATCCGAATTTGATGAAATTTTCAGGGATTGTGCGGGTTAGTTCCGTGACGGTCCCCTATCAATTTCATCGCCATCGGTCCGCTAGTAGCTTGAGCGCATGCGCAAACGTGAACTTCCTGACACCCCTGTATCTTACTTCCTAATTGACCTGTTTCTCAAATTTGCAGGGTAGTTGTGGACTGACTCCAAGACAATAACCTATAAATTTCGTCACGATTGGATCAGTTATAGCTACTGCGCAAACCTGAAATTAGTTGTCATGGGCGTATCTCCGGAACTACTCGACCAATTTCGGTGAAATGTTCAGGGATTACGCGAGTTAGACCCTAGAGGGTCCCCTATGAATTTCATCACCATCGGACCACTAGTAGTGCGCGTGCGCAAACGTGACTTTCCTGAAACTACGATTTCTCTGTTCCTAATCGACCGATTTCGCTCAAATTCGGAGGGTAGTTGGAGATTAACAATTACCTTCGAATGTCAACACGATTCTATCGGTATTACCTACTGAACATGCGCAATTTGAAATTAGTTTCATTGCCATAACTCCGGAACCTACTCAACCAATTCTATTGACATTTTCAGAGATTCTACGGTGTAGCCCCTACTCAGTTCCCTATTAATTTAATAGCTATCGGAACCATTAGTAGGGTGTGCACATGTGCCAACGTAAATTTCCTGAAACTACGATTTCTCAGTTCCTAATGGACGGATTTTGCTCAATTTTGGAGGCTAGTTGAGGGCTGACTCCAAAACAATTACCTACCTATGAATTTCGCCACAATTGGATGATAAGGGATGATAAGCATGCGCTAACGAAATTTATTTTCATAGGCATTCTCCTAACTCCGAAACTATCCTACCGATATCGTTGACATGTTTTATGACTGATTCTATACGTCCTTGTTACAAAAGTGAGGGAGCCATACTGCCCACCCAACTTGGCAGACGTAAGTTGTCGCATTTATTTACGGATATCTAGGGATAGCTTGATTTCTTCGCTCTTATCTTTGCTCGACCTTGAGGCGCTGCCTCGCTCTGCGCTCCTTCATATGCCTACCTGCGTTTGTTTTCTTCGCTCCCTTCCCTTGCTCTTAGCGCAGCTCCAGCCTGTAAGTACCCTGAGGCAAATGCCTGTTGCCCCCCCTCTTCCACAAAACTCTTACCTTGGCTCAAATCTGAGCCATACCCTCTAGAAAGAGCCTTCCAAAGTGTTAATCAATTTGGGGCAATATGGCATAGAACCAACCCGTTCAAAATTGAAAACTTTTCGAATATCTGATCATCTAGGTTGGACTGATTCAAAATTCGCTCTTTGGATCTTGACTTATTAGGGCAAGATAATCGAAAATCCTAGATTCACCCCACATTCCTCCCAAAAACCTCCCATTCCGGCTCAAATGTTGACACTTCGAGGTCTTCCATCTGATTTATTCATTTATCTATCTATCGGTCTTCGATTTATCTTTTATGTCGTGTATATCTGCAAATATACGTGCGATAATATTGGTATAATTTAATAAAGTACCTAGGTACAGACAGATGAGGCAACTGACGTAAGTGAGGTAAACTTTTATTTAAGAGCCAAGTGATAAACAATTAAGGCTTTCCAGCCTTTTTTTTCTTTTTACTCAAACCGAATTTTTAGTTGAAAGTTGGCTTCAGGGAGTTCTTGAGGAATCCGAATCTGAGGTCAACAAGGGTACCGATCCCTGCCCCTCACTATTATACCTACCTACCCTCTATTATACCCCTCACCTATCCTGCCCCTCACTATTATACCTACCTACATTTTTACTTACAATGCCTTACTATTAAGTACCTATACCTATCTACGTTTTTACGTACAATGCCTTGAATGGTTTTGATGCTGTTCCTTGACAAACTCAAGACCCTGAGGTTGCTCATACCTTGGAGGCCTTGTATTCTGTCAATTAAGTTGGTTGATAAAAACAGCTTTCTGTAAGAAGACATAGATTTCAAGTGGGTAGCAATATTAATTTATTGATAGTTGTTTATTCCATTGTTTAAATTGCTGTCCATTCCTTGAAAAATTATTGTATTTACGAATGATTGTATTTGTATTTTTAAATAATAGATCGGGAGGTTATGAGGGGAGAAGGAAAGTGGCACTTCTCGTTGTTCACTGGTTTTATTGACCAATCGTCCAATTACTTTAATTTTAATCCTCATAAGCTCCATTGAATGGTAAGTTCACCTACCCAAGTTGGAGTGTAAGCTGAAGATACCAGGGCAATCAAATTGTATCCAAGGAGAAGCACCCTAAAGTAGCTGACAAGCTGACTAAATGAAGGCCCCGAAACCCATGAAAAAAAGTTAAATAATCTTAGTCTACAAGTAGTGATACTTTAGGAAACTATATAACTACATACAACTATTATTAATAAAATACAAAAATTCAACAGCTTAAAACCAGCAAGGAAATACTCAGCAGTGGTGGAAGAGAGAGACAGGAGGGAGACTGGAAAACACATTACTTCAGGTAATTAATAAAAACAAAACATAATCATACCATCTAACAAGTGAGGCGGTGGATTCCAAAACTGTCAACATTCATTTTTAGCGAAATCTGGTTAGCAGTGGATCCTGAAACATTTTCAAGCACTCAATCGAGAAATGCCTTCAGAATCAAGCAAAAATGTTTCCTTTCCACTGTTGATTCTGAACTCCTTGATTCAGAAGGCATTTCTCGATTGAGCGGGGGGAAATGTTTCAGAATCCACTGCTAACTAGATTTCGCTAAAAATGAATGTAAACAGTTTTGGAATCTACTGCCACAAGTAATGCAACGCTTAATAATTAAGGTAAAACTTGCCAAAAAATACCCCAGCCTACTCTAGTACCTACTCCCAAAAACGAACTGGCATAGGTACAATAACTATTGTGATACGAGGCTCTGTAAACTACGTTGTATTTTATTTATTTATTTTATATTGATTGTCGCTCTGATGAGGCCTCTTGAGGGCCAGAGCGCTTATCAAAACCCGACGATTGGTCAATAAAACGGTGAAGAACGAGTAGTGCCACTTTACTTCTCCCCTCAGAACCTCCCAATCTACAGCAAATGGGCAAACCGAACCTACCACTTTTTAAATGATTGTATTCATACATTGTTGGTGTAAATAGTAGGTACCTATTATCCGCAGTGGCGCCAGGTCGGTCCATGTCCTATGTTTTCCTAGGATACCTACAATGACTTCCTGCGTGAGTCCCGCTATGGAAAGAGAGAATCTCAATTTTCAATATTACTTGCACTTAGTGAGCGTGCCCAGTGTCTTGTCCATCTGTTCTATAGGTGGCCAACAGAATTGCAAATCGATTTCTCTGGCGTCTGTTGCTAAACGACCACCACCTCCAGTACCCTCTTCATCGTCACTGGCTCCAACGTCTTTTGTCGACTCCTCCATAGGCACAGTCTGTTGTTTCTCCCACATCTTAAGTGCTTCTTTGATGGTTGTACCTGGCTGCATAAAGTTGGGACGAACAATTACTTATTGAGGTACGAACATAAGAAGCTTTTATTTGATAAGATCCTACGTTTATTGATCCATATAATGCTATATTAACGGACGACGATGGGCTCGAGAAGCGTCAAAACCCAATGCAGCTCAAAATCCCATGTATTATTTTTCACGTTTGTGATTTTGAAAATTCCTCGATTTACGTATGTTATACAATCATAATTGCATTTTTTACGATGTGAATCATGATTTTAAGTTTACTACATCCAGAGAAAACTGGAAGTAACCTATGAAAGCCGGGTTTTTGTAGGTTTCTTTCAGTTTTTTCTGGACGGAATAGACTTGATTCATATCGTAAAGTATGCAATTATGATTGTATAACATACGTGAATCGAGGACTTTGCAATATCACAAACGTGAAAAATAATAAAAAGGATTTTGAGCTGAATCGGGGCATGGTTTAGGCGCTTCTCAAGTCCCACACACCCTTAACACGTTCACTGCGTCTCCAAAAAACCGAACTTCTCATGGGCCTGAACCTGAAAGGAAAAATCGATTTATTCACTAAAGTCGAAATGTCGACTTCAATGATCGATTATAATTTTTTGATCAACCTGACGGTACAATGAGAGGTACAACTAATACCCTCATACACTATCGAACAGTAATATTCGAGTTACAGTCGATTTTAGATTTCTCGATTAGCTCCCCCAGCGACCAAAATTCGGACATTGGTCGCTCCCCGTTTTTGATGACCTGTAGAGACGCACTAAGCAGAAACCAGTTTGATGACCTGTAGAGACGCACTAAGCAGAAACCAGTTTGATGAACTGTAGAGACGCACTAAGCAGAAACCAGTTTGATGAACTGTCCATCGAGACGCAGTGAACGTGTTAACTGAAATAGTTCAACTTACCATTTCAGCTCAATCCCTTTAGATCACTTGAATCAGTAAATCTTGAGAGTAATTAATTTCAGTTCGAAAATATCGATAACTATGAGCAATGTCACTAGACTTGTAAGCAATGCAGCCATAGGTACCGCATGGTAGGTCACATGGTTTCTTCTGTAGGTACCTATTATGTTGGTCCAATGCTTTGTACCTGGTACCTACCGATCTTTCCTTCTAAACAACAACAATACAATGTTTTTCATGTTTTCAAGTTGAGTAAAGTCGGTACCTACTAGGAACTATAATTCTCCGATCCTTCGTTTTAATGAAGTAGGTGTGACTCCTAAAGCTGGGTCCTCATTAAGCGGCAACGCCGTACTGAAGTCCGCAGAATGGAAAAGCCGTAATATATTGAATCTGATTGGCTAATTGGCTGTTCTCCATCTTTACGGTCTTACGGCAGAACGAGTTTTGAACCAGACTATCCTCGATTCAAAAGTCTTGATATTTTGCTGCTTTACCGATCTTCGTATTGGGTTCTGAGCAGCAAAGCACAGCGGGTCCTTATCTATTTCGTTTTGTTTCTGAGGGCGTTGCAGTTTTGCGTCGTAGCTGCTTTGCGTCATAGCAGTTTTGTGGGCGTGAGTATGACGTTGCGCCTCAATGTGAACCCAGCTTGACTGCCCACAAGAGCAACGGAATAGTCAAATATGAAGGTACCTACGGTCATACAACATCAGTTTTGAGCCCCTTCAGTAAGTTCTGAAAGCTCCGTCCAACCTCCTCAAATTTGGTACTTTCTTGTACATGATCTGTTGCCATTCGCTTTCTTCCATCCGTTCACTTACTGGGTTCCCTTAAAAGTAATTTATTTTTCACTTTCATAATTATCAGAAAGGGTACCTAGTAGGTATTTAATTTACAGTTTGTTGCGCATTTTAGGTAGGTACACTTATCTATCTCCGAAACAAAAAGAAATTTTGGGATATCTAGGTATCTACTTCAATGGTATGCCTATAGTTCCTTCAATTTTAAACGTACCTAAATACACATTATTTTCAAATCCGCCCCATTTTTTTACATTTAAGATTTAATGGAGGTTTAAATAATATATGAAGAGCCCAGGGAAGAAAAGGGCAGACAAAAAATTTTCTAATTTCGAAGAAAGCGCATGTGAAAGTTTGAAACATCACCTTGCAAAAAATTGCAATTAGCCCCTTTTCATATTATTTATGTAAGTAGGAAGGTGAAGGTAAAATTGCATTAACGTGAAAAGTTTCACTAAAATTTCAATGAAGGTATCCACTACCTGTTCAACTGCCACATTATGATAGGTCGATACATAATTTGTAGGTACCAAGACAACTGACCATACTAGATCTACTTAGACAAGCCTAAAAACACAATTTCACTCCCACATTAGACAGTTCTTGCAGGTGAACGAGAAGCGAGTCGGGATTCTGAATAGGATGTTACTAGGGAGAGCACGAGTGGATGCTAACGCCTGAGTCCTATTTATGAGTTCCTATTTATGAGTTTAATTGTATGAGTTCGGGAGTCATGACACGAGTGAACCAACGAGACATAAGTAACATTAACGTCCGAATTGGATGAAATTCATAGATTTCAAGTAGGTAGTGATTTTGAAGTTCTTTTTGTTTAGAATTTTCTCTTATAGGTTTCTCTCGATACTCGAAAATGAATATCAGGAACTGTATGAGGCCTGTTTGGTGAATGGTAGGGAAACGGGCCTGATTATGGAAGCTAACCTACATCCAGCTTCCTTAGAATTGGCGGGGACCACGGCTGGCCTGGAATACCAGATTTTGTGAGCATTCCACAGAACTTTTATAAATTACCAGGTGTCACAGTCTTACCTACCCTAATAAACTGTCAAGTTTGGAACCAATTTTTGGCTATTCGGGAGCAACACTATTAGGTTGGGTGGTTGAGTGAACAGGTACGAGTAGGTAGGTAGGTAGTTGTGGAAGATCTTATTTGCTTTCCTATACCTATTACGTGTACCTACTTGTTCTTATGTTGTATACCGTTGTTGTATAGGTACCTATCTACTATCGTAAATAAAGCAATTTTCCAATTCAATTCAATCTATTGTGCCAGTTCGGAAACCTTCAAAGAAGTTTACCTTCGTTTTCGGGAATACATTCGGAGCCCCATTCGTTGACGAATAGGCCAGTTGTATTTGTGCTGCGAGATGACTCTACTCGTAATGAGATGCAAGCACATGCGCACTAACTAGAGAGTTCCTAGTAGTTTTTGATACAATACGATACCACTGATGCGAGGTGCGATACCATAGTTGTCTAGGGCGAGCCCAGGCGAATGCTAACCCCATCTGACCTGATACCACAGATAGCAACAATTTACTGTAGTATCTTATAGTGACGTTAAACATGAATTGTACCTTGTAGTGACAGGAACAGGAATTCCTTATTTGATCGCCATTTTCCCTTTTCCAAACCAGGAACAATTTATTCAAATTTCCTTTCTTTTTCCGATAATTTCCATTCCTTTTCCCAATAAACCTCAGACATGGCAGACCTGCCACACATGCTCGAGCTTTATGTGAGTGGGTTGATGTCGGGAACTTCGATCTCGGGAAACCAAAACCCGTCCCTGACGCCTAGTTGTCTGTTGTTTCTGGCGAAACATATGTTCTTCTCTGTGGTCGTGGTGTTGTTGGTAAAACTCGTTTAAGTGCCTCGACTTCAACTTAACAGGGTTAAGGTTATCTTTTTCGGGTGCAGGAAAACAAAACTGTTACTGGGATAGTCGGTTATTAGATACGATACCACTACAATACGATTGATCGGATCCGCTAAACCGGATCGTATGTATACCACCTAATACAATGGTGGTATCGACAATACGATACCACCGAGTTCTGGGCATGCGCAGTAGTGTGCTTGGATACGATATCACGCTGTTTCCAAGCAATCAGATCTACTAGGAACTCTCTACTGATTTCTATTCGTTGAGCTCCCGACTCGCTTCTCGTTTACCTGCAAGAACTGTCTAATATCCTCCTAAAATAAAATTATATATAGGCTAGGGGTTGGGCTATGACCATCGGACGTTCAAAATCTAAACAAGCTATTAATAGGCTAAATTTTATAGGTACCTACATGGGCGTAGGCAGGATTTAGACTAGGGGGGGGAATCATATTTATATATAGAGTGTCTCAGCTAATGATCTCCACCCCCTCTTGTAAAAAGGTACCTAGGTAGGTAGTTGAAGGCTCTGAGATAGTGATGGGCGATCTCGAGCAAAAAATCGATCTCACTCAGATCGAATCGAGATCGCCCATCACTACTCTGAGACCCACTTTTGGTAGGCCCTGTACAGTACCTACTCCACAACATCTTGGAAAATTAGGTAGGATTTCTGTGTTCCTCACCAATGAAAGATACGTCTTCAACAAACGGTAAATCGCTGATCCTTAGCACCTCATTTATATCTTTCAATGCGTTGTTATTTAAATAAAGCGTTTTGAGTTTGTTCATTACGCTGATTCCCTTCAGATTATTGATGTGATTGTAAGACAAGTACAGTTCTTCAAGTGTGCCAGCAACAGATTCCTATGAAAATTATAGGTAAGTAGCTTATCAATGTGGCATAGCTTGTAGTGAGAGTTTGGTTGGGTAAGCAGGTGGTTCCTATAATAGTTAGGTAAGGCGATTTATGAATTGAAAGTCAAAATTCTCCTTATCAACGACTCATGCTTGCTTTACTTAGCTTTCAAGCCTACTCAACTATTGGAAACGTGTATGGGTTGCCAAAATGTCCTTAATAGCAAAATGAGAAATGTCGACCCTTGGAAGCAACCCAAGATTTTGATGAGCACTCAAATTTTAGTTCGACCAGGTATAAAAACGCTGCAAATTATTGCAAAACGATTTATTGTTTTGCTGTATAAATCAACCTTCTGCAAAGACCCCATTGGTTACTTAATACATTCATCATAATAAACTAATAGCCCTATTAACTTTTATGTACGTAGGTGTCAACCTATAACCCTTTATCGCCAAGGCCCGAGAATTAGATGTAACCTGGGGCCGAGGCCCTCCTTTTTGCGCAACTGATCAGCCGCACGCTGGGGCTGAGGCCCTCTTCATTGTGTTCTTACGCTATCTGTCTTTGGTTGAAATAACTATTCTTCAAGGACTTCCTGTAGGAGTGGAGAAATACATCACCATGGAAGTCTTCTTCTTTATATTATCCATCATCGTATTAGTTCTAAAGCTTCCCGATAGATGACGAAAAGACTGTCTTTCTGTGGAAATGTGGTTCGGCCTTCGCGACTCAGAGGCCCACGAGCGTCCAGTAACGAAAAGATAAAATAGGTAATAGGTGCATAAATAATGATTTCAACTCACTATTCCAGCTATGGTTGTGATAGAGTTTCTAGCCAAGCTCAGTACTGTCAAACTTTTCATATTCTGAAGGTTTTGTATCTTTCCGATTACATTAGTCGATAGAAACAACTTCCTACAAAAAACAAAGGTTATTCAGGGTCTTGGCTGGGATTTTTGATGAATAATAATAAAATAGTCAAATGACAGTGAGAAATTTGAGGAAAAATAATATCAATTATTCATTATAAGTGCAATTTTAGCTACTTGGGATCAGTCAACATTCCAAGGGGTGATGATATTCCCTGTGTTGTCCAATTAATCCCACTATTTTGAGTCCTGGTTAATCACAAGAATTTTTCAAATCCGCAAATCTCTCGTTGCGTTGGAAACGCAATTTTGTTTCAATACTACTCTACTAACTATTGTCTGAACGTGGCAGCTCTCGACTCTTGGTGATGGAATTTGAAAGCGCACTGCTGCACTTAAGCCAGGTTCACATGAGACAGAATGATGCGGACTGTCCAGAGTGCAGAATGTCCAAAAAAGTGGTGAAGTGGAGTGCGGATGAAAGAAACACGGAATAGGGACAAATATGCCCGCGATGGCTACAGAGACAACCGCCAAAGAGAGAAGAGACACTTTTGAGCTTTCAGATGACACCCAAAACGTTTTGTTATAGGGGAAAAAATCACACTACCTTTCCCCGTACGTAGATAGGTACCTACCTGAAATACCTGTGGAACAAGCGTTCAATTTGATAGTCCAACTGGAGTTGAGTGTCCTTACCATAACCTCCGTTGAATGTCCTTCTTCATAACTGGAAGAAGTAGATAGGTACCCAGACCACTTTCTACGTCTAATTGTTCCATAATTCTTTCCTACCTACTTTCTTTCAACCTAGGTAGGTACCCAACTATTATATTATCATCTTATGAGAAGTTGAGATACCTCTTTTCAAAGGAGAAGAAGGAGAAATTAATTAAAAGTAATTGGCTCTGAAATGAGAAAAAGAATAGTTTACGAAATTACGAGGACAAAAAATTATGAGTATTGATACTATAAAAATAGTAAGTAGGTATATATTTTGCTAAATTATTGGAAGAATGGAAATAATTACTTTCCTACTTAACTTTTGAATTAATTTACAAATTGAAAGAACACACAGCTGCGGTTGGTCACTTTCGACATAGAATTTAATTTCCTAAAACTTAATTAAAGTATGTGTGGCGTTGGGAGTTTTTATTACGCAAAAAGACTCGAAAAATTTGAAGAAAAGCCTCGAATGAACTGATGAGATTGAATTTTCGTTTTAATTCAATCACGATTCAAATTGATGGCTCACAAAATTGAACTTGATGCGCAAACCAGAAGACAAAACCAACAAAAATCGAAGAAAGCAGTGAGAGTTTCCTAGAGTGATGTGGGCGTGTTGCTTATGGATCGTAGTTTGTATTATCCATGGTCCCCCCCCCCCCCCCCCCCCCCCAATGATGGTGGCCAGTACTCCCAAGTAAGGGACCTTTGCTGTGGTGTACGCCAAGGCTCAATCCTTGTCCCACTCCTCTTCATCATTTACACCAATGATCTACCGTCAGCCCTCAAGACAGGCTTACCCGCATCCTTGTGTGCCTCCCTGAAAGTTATCTTGTATGCTGATGACACTTCGGTTCTAATTTCAGCTGATTCCAGTGATTATTTCTATCAGGGTGTGGCATACGTCAGGTCTACAATGACAAGCTGGTGCCAGGCTAACTACCTGGTGTTGAATGAGAGAAAGACGCAAATGGTCCGTTTTGGAACAAGAGGAACAGATGTCCTTGCAGTGAGCCTTCTTGGTCTGAAAATAGACGCTTCCATCACTTGGCGCGAGCATATAAGAACTTTATCCTCCAGTTTGAGCAGCATCCTGTACCTGATTAGACGACTTGCAGTTGCCGTTTCTGTCCTCAAGATTGTATACTTTGCTTTTA
>JAEMON010000002.1:38448498-38463878 GCA_030264115.1 Lygus lineolaris | reverse complement strand
CTCACCAACTCATGCTGCATGAATGGAACTTTTACTGTAATTTTCTTTGATAAAAATCCTCGAACAAAATGATGTGTCCCACAGTGCCATGACGTTTCAAAACGTCATTGGGATTGCGGCGAATTTTCCAGAAAAATGAAGGCAGGCATGTTGGTTGGACCCAATGGTTCCAGTTTTCGCCACAAGTTTTTAGGCTCGGCCTTATGTTTAGTTTTCAATTTGTGTAATAATCTTTAAGAAACATGATACCTACCTATTCTGGGACCTACGAAACTGGAATCCTAGATACCTACCAACCTACTTCTCAAATCAAGAGCCTTTATTTCATTCACAGGAAAATCATTATTAGCGCTCAATCACACCTTTTTATAGTGGCTAAATAGACCAGAAGACCTTTAGTTTAAGGCTAATGCGGACGGGTCTCTAGTGAGATTCTGTGATAAGAGATGGCGCTGCAATCGCCTCAAAAGTAAATCCGTTCCCAAGTTTTCAAATTTATAATTTTCAATTTTTTGTTTTAGCTTTTTTCAGTAAAATAGAATGAGTTCATCATGTGGAAAAATTATTTTTTTGTGATGTACCTCTCCAATATTTTTTCATTCCCAAAACCATAAAACAAAATCGGGGTTGGAAATTTCTCTAACAAAAAAAAAAACGTGTTTTCTGTAGGGCAACTAGGTAGTTACTTACTTTAATAATGTAATTAACAACGACCCATAAGGTTAACACCATCGAGATAAGAGTAGGAGTAGGTAGAGGGAGTACACAAGGCGGGGGGAGGGCACGCCTAGAAAGGGTCCCTACTAGTACCCAAGATGCAAAGCGCCAGCTCCTGAGGAGCCAATGAGCGACGACCACGTAATATTCGTTCTCTGGTCGACATGGAGTGTCACTTATTATAGCTTTTCCAAGTCGAATTGAGAATTTTCCAAACCAAATTGAGAATTTTCCAAACCAAATTGAGAATTTTCCAAACCAATTTGAGAATTTTCCAAACCAATTTGAGAATTTTCCAAACCAATTTGAGAATTTTTCAAACCAAGAATATTATAAATAAGAAAGAAGAAGGGAATCATCCAAACCAAAGTCCCAATTTTTCAAAGCAAATCAAAACTTATAATTTTTAATAAAATTGCACGATACATCGTTAAAAGAAAGAAATTCGCATTTTTTCATGAGAGGAAAAAAAAAGAAATCACATTTTTCATGTTTTTGAGAAAAATTAGGTAATGTGAAACATCAATGTAGAGGGTTTCCAGCTGCTGCGTTCGTTAATTGCACGAACATGTCCATCATCCAATTTGTGCAATCAGCTGATGCGACAGGTCTGGGTAGGAGAGCAGTTGTTCATAAGTCTGCGTACCTGATTACTTCCTAGGTTTAAAAACAAACAACAACAAAGTTTTCGGGTCGTGTCTATTTTAATTCGGATTCTCAAATTGGTTTGGAAAATTCTCAAATTGGTTTGGAAATATCTCAATTTGGTTTGGAAAATTCTCAATTTGGTTTGGAAAATTCTCAATTCGACTTGGAAAAGCTATATATAGAATCTGGCGGGAGTCCAGCCTGTGGGCGCGGCCATTTGCCTACTCTTATATCAATGGTTAACACAGGCAGGGCTGGAAGAGACTGTCCATTAATTTATATCACTATTATACATTTTGCTAACCGAATTTGTAGGCTCTGAGGCTAAGAAAAGTGTTGCAAACAGAGGTGTGTAGTGTTCCATGTGGTCTCATTCGATTCTAAAGCCGCGTCCACACTATGCCGAATGAGGGTAGGCAACCTTGTTATATGTAGGATCCGAAAAGCTGAACAAGTGTGGACGCGTGTGGAAGGCGACCCAAACCGACTCGAGTCAGTCAGGAAGAGTGCCAATCACCCTCAGTCGGGTCGCAGCCTCAAACCAGAAGGGAGTTTTGTATTTTTCTATTTCTAATTTCATTCACTCGTTTTGGAGTTTTCCTGTATTATTTTTAGTTATTCAGTCATGTGTTCAGCAAAGTGTGATGACGAAACTTTGAAGTTCATTGAACTGTACTGCGAGCGCACCTCACTATGCGATTTCTCCAGCAGCAACTCCAATCAGGATTGCAGCGGCAGCTGCGAGAATAGTATCTTCGTCATCACTCAAATAATTATTCACTACTAATAATTCTACTAACTCTACTAATTTATCACCACAATTAAAATTACACTGAACACAATGCCCAATGATGGCCCACAATGACCCAAATAGGCCGAACTGAATGTGCCGACCAGAAGAAGCCTTACAGATTAGAATCCAAAAACCAAATCAGCTCAATTTATTACCTCGAGTTACTCGAATCTCTTAGTAGGTAATATATAAAAGAAATCAACGTTCAGATTCATCATCTTTAATGCAGTTTATATAGTTATGAAGAATCAACAATAGACATTCTAAAAGACTTAGAAAGTCGAATCAGAATGCAAGGAAGAACCAGGTGGCAGTGATTTCACATAAAGTAAAATATTTGACCGTTACAAAAATATATGGAGACACGAAGTATGTGAGTGATTTAATATAAAGGGATATGTGCGAGGAAGAAATAACAGGCCAACAATTTTGATCACCTACGTTACCATGAATGTTAACAATCACAATCCTAATTCGACTAATCCGCGTTCTGCAAGTGTTCTTCAAACGAATTTTTGAGAGGAAATTTTGGTGCGTGACGTTCTAAATTCTTTTGACATCGACTGTTGAACTACCGAGCTCACAGAAGCTCAACGAATTCGACAATAATTCATTACTAGAAGAATCTAAACATTTTTCCGTCGATTAAAATGTTATTACATCCCAAATTATTGTCGTCATACGAGCCTGATCTCTTCTTTTTTCTGAGTGACGCATCGATCGAAAATCTTCTGGAGCATGTTGAAGACCTTGTCCATCGGTTGAGAGGCGTCTACGGCCCGATGTATACCTGCAAATCAGATATTGAGCAATAATAGGTAAGTACATACCTAGACCATAATATTCTACCTAGTTTCAATAAAAAGAAAAGAAAACGGAGTTGAATAGAAAAACATTGTCTATTTCCACGAAAATAATGAGTTACAAAGTTAAATCGATTTCGACGGTTAGGCCATCATCAGTAACAAACAAGAACTGAAGGTACATCAGAAAGAGCACAGCTTATATAGTCACAGGAGAAAGGGAACTTTAATCCCATTGGTCGACAAAAGTGAAGGGGCTGAGAGGAATACCCAATCACGTGGAAGCAAAGTGAAAGGGTTGGAAGGGAACTTGAATCCTAATGGCTGAGAGAAGTGAAAGGGGGCCGGGAGGAATAACCAATGCCCATCAAGGGAAGTTGTGTTAGAGGAAAAACAGTGGATAAGTATACCTTACTATTTTAAAGTTTCGGATAAAATTGGTAAAATTCTATCATCTAGAGGTTTTAAAGTGGGTTTCAAGAATAAAAATAATCTTAAAAGTTCATTAGGTTCTCTTAGATAAAATTAGAGTTCAAGACAAAAGTGGGGTTTATAAATTTAAATGTTCATGCGGGCTTGAGTATTATGGTCAAACTGGTAGGAAATTCAGGGAAAGGATTGGGGAACATGAAAAAGATTTCAGAGATAACGAGTGTGATTCTGCCTTTGCAAGTCATCTGAGTGAATCCAATCATAACTTTAGTTTTGATCTGACAAATAGACAGTTTGTAGAATTTCTTCATTTTTGTCCAAAGGGAGGCATGTTGAATGTACTTGAAAAATTCGAAATAATTGAAAGTGATAGGTCTGGTAAATGTTTGAATGATGTAATTTCAAATCATATTTCACCATTAATAGGTTTATTCCTGCAATGTTTTTTGCCCCCTTTTCATAATGTTACCCTCACCATTGTTTGAGCTCCCTTTCACTATGTCTGCCCTTGATGAGCATTGGTTATTCCTCCCGGCCCCCTTTCGCTTCTCTCAGCCATTAGGATTCAAGTTCCCTTCCAACCCTTTCACTTTGCTTCCACGTGATTGGGTATTCCTCTCATCCCATTCACTTTTGTCGACCAATGGGATTGAAGTTCCCTTTCTCCTGTGACTATATAAGCTGTGCTCTTTCTGATGTACCTTCAGTTCTTGTTTGTTACTGATGATGGCCTAACCCTCGAAATCGATTAAACTATTCGATTCAACTCCGTTTTCTTTTCTTTTTATTGAAATGGGTTTCCACAACTTCGTCGAGAGTGATTTAGTTCCTACCTAGTTTCAATAAGTACCTACTTACATGGTACTACAACACGAGTTGGTAGTAAGGCGGGTTTACACGCTACGATAAATTGTAGCGATATATCGTAACGATTGAATTGTAACGATTTCTCATCGGTAACAGACATCGTAGCGATGTATTAGGGTTGGAGTTGGTCTTGTTCGTTTCCTTTTTTGTCGTTTCGGATGATTATTTTGATGAAAATGCATATGTTTTAATTAGGTATTCATTAAAATCATTACTTAGTTCTCTCATTAATTTTACATGAGAAAATTCCCTTCTCTTTAGCAACCACCCCGTGGTCTCTTTAACTCCACTCCGTTCTTGGTTCTCGCGATTTTTTCATTTTTCTCGCCACTAAACCAATCCCACACAACACTTCTTCCTCCATGGCAGAACCTTTTCTGGGGACGATAGCTCTCGACGTTTCCGTATTTATCGTTTCGATTTATCGTAGCTTGTAAACAGTACCCGTAAACCCGCCTGTAGAATCCGTATTTTACGAAAATAACGAGATAACGATTTTCATTCAGAAAAAAGGGAGTGTAGAATAAACAGAAGAAATTCAAAGCATGATAATAGAAGTACCTCGCTGGTTGTAATAATCCACGAGTGGCTTGGTTTGGCTGTGATAAACTGATAATCTCTTTTTGAGAGCTTCAACATTGTCATCGCTTCGGTGGACAAGAGGCTCACCAGTTACCTAAAAAAAAAAAAAAAAAGCATCCAATGATAAACAGAATTCGTTGAGTTTTATCAAATCAATGAACTGATCAAGTCCAAAATACAAGTAGGTATGAGTATAATCTTGAATCTCCTTGTTATTAGTGTCAACTTCAAAGTACTCGTCGACTTACATCGTCTATCATGGACTTTTTCGGAGGGTTGAACTCAGTGTGGTAGGAGCGACCGGACTTGGGATGGATCAATCTCCCAGTGATCCTCTTGACCAGGATGCTGTCTTCAATTTTAAACTCGACCACAGCATCGAGCGATTGGCCTCTGCTCTGAAGAAGCTCATCTAGCTGTAAAACAGAACATTATTGTGTGGTACTTTGATTTAACCCTAGAAGGGTACCCTAGAGTTACTACCGCTTAAAGGTACCCGCACGTCGATTCGACAAACCCCTCTGAAAAATTGTCTTAAATTGCCGTTTCCATCTCTATAAACAGGAAAAAGACATATATTCAGGAGGATATGCCATGAGTGTTAGGTAGCAAAATTCCAAACCCCATTCTTCAGATGAATTAAAAGCTGCGATTCACAGAGAAGTGAAAATGATCACCGTGGAGACATCGGGGAGTGTGGATAAGCTTTCTTGAGAGATTGGAAGTTTGCATCAGAGAAGACTTACAGAAGTAATTATTTTTGCTGCTTAACAATCTGGCATATCCTCCTGAACATGTAAGTATATTTCTTAAATGTTGTGTATAAATAATAATTAACTTAGTTACATTGTTTTTTCAATGGAAAGGTTCCAGTGGGTCACCCTGTACATCTTGAATTGACGCAACATTTCGTTGTTGAAGATGCAACACGTGCTAACAGACATTTTGGCCAAAGTGAGATTATTATGTAGTCAGAAGCGCAATGTAGTGCCACGTCGATCAATGAAGTTAGTTTCATCCAAAAACTCAATAGAATGCGCTCAAATCGCAAAAATGTTTACATGACTCGTTATCATTTTTGCGATTTGAGCGCATTCTGTTGAGTTTTTGGATGAAACTAAATTCGTAGATGGACGTGGCACCACATTGCGCTTTGCAGAGGTTGCATCTTCCATTATCAGATATCACATTGTGATATCTGATAATGGAACATGCAACCTCTGCAACTCAGTTTTTTGTCTCTCCTGAAAAGTTGCCAAAAGTCAGTTAGCACGAGTTGCATCTTCAACGACGATTTCTAACTGTACCTAGAAGTGACGCTAAACTCGGTGGTGAAGAGTTGAGTATCCGTTTTTGCTGCCAATGAAACTTCTGTGACAGACACCAAGACAGGGTTGCCAGATCAGTAAAATAGTTTTTCGATACACGACCCCTAACAATCCGCAGTTTTATTCAAAATTCTGTAGATGTTCATCAAAAATTCCGCAGAATTATCTGTAGATTAGAAACACGGAAATTTAAAAAAAATAACCTTGATTGATTTTGATGTAAACCGTTTTTTTGTTGTTGGGTGTTTTACTTCAATTGGAAGCAGGATTTTAGCAGGAACTCGTTATGAATCAATCAACCAACCCTGCGACCAAGAGCCTGGAAATGCAACGCGGTTATTGGCACGGCAGGTTATGTTAGATGCAGACCCACACGATACGTCAGGCTGTATCGCGATAGGGGCCTGTATCTACAGGGCAGGATAGGACGCCTTATCTCAATGAGGTCTTATTGGAGATGACGTGTCCCCCATTGACGGTACAGCACTCTGTATCGGGACACTAGAAACTCTCTATTCTCCTCCTAGGATGATGCCTCACCTTCTGAGCCTGCACAACAGTCCTGGGAAATCCATCGAGGAGGAAACCGTTCTTGCATTCAGGGCTATCAAGATGGCTTTCGATTAGGTCAACCACCAGATCGTCACTCACCAGCTTTCCTGATTAAAAAAAAACAAAAAACAAACAAACAACTTGTGAGTTCTTCGAATTTTAAATGAATAACTTTTCGAGTTGCTGTGAGAGAAGCTATGCTTAATTGTAGCTCTACATGGAGAGCTCATTGAAGAGACAAGAGACGGTCGGTTTGCAGGAGAAACGCCTCATCGACGCGCTTTGAAGGTAAAACACCTCAACTTCTTTATTGAAATGCCTCAAGTCACTGTTTATTTTTCAATATTGTGACGGTAAAACACCTCAACTCGGCAAAAATTGAGATGAGGCGTTTTACCTTCAAATTGTTTGTCAATATTGACTTTGAATTTGGAGCAAGGCATTCATACAATTATTTGAGGTTTCTCCTGCAAATGTTTACACAGCTGACCAATGATGAGGCGATTTTTCACTGCTGGCAACTGGAAGATTAGCTGCTGCTTTCCCGACGATGATGGGATACTCGAATTATTACAAGTTGAGGCATTTCTCCGTCAAACGAAGCCCTTAGCGATAGTGTTATTTTTGAGGATGAGACACCCCACAGCGAGTTGAGGCATTTTAGCTTCACAATTATTCGAATAAAGTCATTGAGAAATTCAAAAACAGCCTTAAGTACGACAAATCGATATAAAAAAATCGATTTTTCAATATTTTAAATCGTAATTGAGTGATTTGATGTCCTATCTATGAACCCAAAAAAAAATTGGGTCGCTAGAATGTACTTTAAGGAATCTACAGCTGGGTTTCTGCGAAAAACTTTAAAGCTAATTTCTTCAATGTTTTGATTTTGGCGATGAGTCGTTTTTCCTTCTCACGGCAGTACAGTACTTCACATTCACGTCGCACGCTACCCACAGACCTAAACAAACACAGACCCATGATGCTTTGGAGGTGCAAAGCTCTCTCGCACGACAAAGTCGAAGAACGAATCTGTACGAACAGCTGTTATAACGCATAGAACAAATTTTCTGCAGGTCTACCGCCTCTTGGGTACGAATAATGCGCGCATTATGCGACAAATGCGATATGCTGCAATAAAAGCCAAATTATGCGATATAATGCGTTTCAGACATGCATTCACTATGACGCAATCAGTAAAAAAAAAGTTGAAAATTCGTGGTTTTGCGGTATTCTGAAAAATTATGCGATTATGCAAAAGCTGCAAGTGCACATCTATATAAATGCTACTCATACTTCTCGTACCAGAACAAAACTATAAATATAGTGGGAAACAGTTCAAAATATAAATTGTCAGTTTAACTAACACTAAGAGAAATTGGCGAGCCAGAGAACACGAAAAAACTGTTGACGTGTGGCACGTTTCCATGCCCCTAATGCCTGGCACATTTTTGTGGCCTTAAGTAGGTGACTGAATTTCTTGGGAGAAAGCCATCTCCGTTGCCTACTGCGGCCGAGTTCGGATCGCAATCACCATGGATGAAGTAACTACTTTGCCGTGCAAGGGAGAAAAGCAGTTTTTGAAAAATCGAGGTTTGCGTTTTGTACCATAAAAATCTCAATTTGGGTCGAAAAATATGAATTTCTTTTGCGAAAGAAACCATAATCGACCCAAATTGAGATTTCTATGGTTAAAAACCCTCAATTTTCCTAAAACTGCTCAGCTGGAAAAACTGCTTTTCTCCTTTGCACGGCAGAATAGCAATGAAATTTTTATTATTACTATTTTCATTTTAATTTTTTTTTTTTTTTTCATCACCAAGGAACTTATATTTATGCTATTATAAACAGGAAGTAATCCTATCGCCTGGTCAAACAAACGATTCACTACACAAGGACGTGTAGGTACCCAACTAATTGAAAAAAGCTGAAAAAAATCACTCAACTGATGAGTATTAGCGCGATTCAGTTTATATACAGATAAATATATACAGGCGACAAGTTAATAAGTTTTTATCAAAGCGAATGGACAAATTACAGGTTACAATGCATTCCACGAACACTAGATTTCCTAACAAATATAAATTGCCATTTAGGAAAACTGATGTTGGACAAAACCATGCATCATTATATTGGTCCCAAATTGATGAACCAAATTCCTGACTACATACTCAACACCAAACCTTCTGTCAGGCAAAAAATTAATTAAAAGTGAATTTTTGTTTTTCTGTATTCAATTTCAACACCTTCCTATAATATTATTATTTGTCCCCCTTTCTGGTTTATACGCGTTTGTACACGTGTTGGGACGAATACTTATTGCTTTGTTTTTTAATTATTATTGAAGTATTAAGGTCTATATACATAATTTTTGTTTAAAATATATTTTACATGACTTGTACCTACGCCCCTCCCTCCTAACTGTAAGTGCCCACAAACAGGCTCAAAGCTTCGTGGGATTTGTTTTAGATTTCCTATGTTCATGTTCTAATATTATTTATCAAATACCTACATTTACCACGTACATTTATAAAGTTTCTGTATTGTCTACTACAAATAAACTCGGCGCTCCGCGCCTCGCCCCTACTTTGAGCCTTTGGCTAACATCACAATTCATGAATAATGTTTTTGCGTCCCGTTTCCCCTTTTCCTTATCCCTTTTCTTCGTCTGTATGAAAAATATTAAAAAATGTGTGGAAAATTTATTAGTTTTTTTATTTCCTTAATCTGACGAAGTAATTCTTCATCACATTCCTCTTTGCGCTCATCTGTATCACATTCCTCTTTGTGCTCATCTCCATCACATTACTCTTTGTACTCCTCTTTATCACATTCCTCTTTGTGCTCATCTTTATCACATTCCTCTTTGTGCTTATCTTTATCACATTCCACTTTGTGCTCATCTTCGTGACATAAACTTCGTGACACTTTTCGACTCTGGTAGGCCACCGCAAAAACATTATTCATGTTAAAACATTTAAAAAAGAAAATTCATTCAAACATCACGGAACACTACTCCTCACTTCATCCATATCATAATAACAACCAATCCAAGTGGTTATGAGGGAACAATATTATTTACAAAGAGTTCAGGTGTCAACCTATATTGAAGTGAAGAAAATATCGATTGAAATATTGAAACAATACCTGCATCCATCACAGCTTTTAGTTTGCTTCCAAGGGCAGATCCAGAGGCAACTTCATTTCTCAGCATATCACCCGTAGCCAGGTGGCACAAGCAGTATTTGTCCTTCAGTAAAGGAGCCTGGAATCATTAATAAATCACCCATAATATTATATCATTATTAAAATACATAACCAAGTTGATTATATACTAACCATATTATCAATTTGCCTTGAACACTTTTAACAAAATTTTCGCTTATCCTATATTGAAATTAAAAAAAAATGTACGTACGAAGTTTATTCTCAACACATTTTTCTCAATAATCAAAATTTCCCTCTGCGTTTTACGTTTCAAAGCTTTCTGAACTTTGTTCCGGTCTGTCTATGGTCAATTCCTTGTCCCAGGCAAAAATACGTAAATCAATTATGGTCCGATTTACGGTATATTTTCAGGGATTGTGAGGGTTCGCTCCTAGACTATTGCAGTCCCCTATTACGAATTTTATTGCCGTCGGACTACTATTACAGTAGTGTCCGCATGCGCAAATAATGCGAATTTCCTTGAACTACGGATTCTTTGTTCCTAATGGACCAATTTGGCTCAAATTTGGCTGGTACCTAGTTGGGGGGTGATTCGAAGGCGATTGCATATTATTCGAAAATTCCCAATTGGATCAGTAGGTGGGTGTAGGTCACTGCACATGCGCAAACGAAATTTGTTGGCATAACTCCGGAACTAGGTAAGTACCTACAACTACGTACCTACCTATTCTACTAAAAGTGAAACTTTCACTGAAACTTTCACTAACTACTGATTTCACTTAGATTTCCGATCCTACGTATCTTGAAACGATAAAACACAATTTGTGAGAGATTTCAATGGTTCATCATGGCAAATAATAAACCAAAATATCGAAATGGCTGCCTCTTGACCTACAACAAGTTAGATAGCCTTGAGACCGTTGACACGGTCAAGGTGAAGAGTTCAGCGGAAGTTTATAATCACATAGAGCTCCAGTTCTTTCGTTCTACGGGCGTTTAATTCATCGTGGGGAATATTATTTGATTGATCGTTCCAAGAATGAGAAATAATCTGGCTTACTTGGGTTCCTTTGCCAGAACCGGGAGGCCCAAGGAGGACGGCCCTCACAGCCTGGTCGAACGTCAGTCTTCCTCTGACCTGAGGAGCGGGTCCCGAGTAAGGAGCCATTTTCCGGTGATGTGGTGGAACTTGAAGATGATTTTCAGAGGATCCGAAGCCCGTTGAAAGGAAGTTTTGAGGGACGACCGTCACGTGTGGGATCGAAAACGGAACGTCACGGTCGGCGAAAAAGGGGAGAGCCGCCTTGACGTTATCAGTGAAAACTTCTCAAGGCCGACGACGACGAGCTGAAGTCTAGGGACAGCAAAACGTGCTATATAATATTGTCGATTTTGTGCACTTTTTCCTTGCGATGAAACATTGAGATTTCCATTACCTACCAAACAACAGTTTTTGTCTTCGACGTAGCTATTCGGAATTGATTAATTTATTATGAATGATTGATTATTGATTAATAATGACCACAGAATAGGTATGACAACCTACTCGTGGAAGAAGGGTCCCTTCTTCCATGCCTATCTACCCAACGCTATCTTTCTTTCCTCCACGGCTATACCTACAAATTTGACACCATGTACAAATGTTTGATAAGAGATAAAAATGATTTTTTCTGGGTGGTGTAAACACATTATTTGGCAACAAAATTAAAGTTTATCAATCTATCATTGTTTTCATTTTAATGTAAGTAGGCAAATTTTCGTTTCTTTAGCTTCTGAAATATATTTCAGAAAATTCCAAGTCGACAATGAATGCGAACACTATCCTACAAGAAATGTTTCACCGTATCACTCCCAGATTGTGCTCATCTTTGGGGCACCCTGTTTCCTGCCGGTAAGTAGAATGCATAGATAGGTACCTCTCAGGTACAGAGGTAGATACCTCCCACCAGACTAAATTTACTAGTTTTCTGAATTCCTACCTATCTACTTAACGTCTGCCAAGTTGGGTGGGCAGTCAAACTTCCTCACTTTTGTAACATGGAGTTATGTTGTGTGAAAATTTCACCGGTAGAATAGTTACCTACGGATTTACATGACAACAAATTTCAATGCTTAGTAGAAATTTGTGATCCAATGGTGATGAAATTTAAAGGCATCTTGGGATCATCCTCCACCTACCCTCCGAATTTGAGCAAAACCGGTCCACTAGAAACGGATAAACAGTAGTTTCAGCAAATTCATGCGAAGCGCACACGCTAATACTACTAGTGGTGGTGAAATTAATAGGGGATCGGCCAGGGGTTACCCGCACAAAAGCAGACCGTAAAAGGACAAGACTGACAGACACGAAACAAAGTTGTTCAAAGCTTTGAAACGAAAAAAAAAAAAAAAGAAGAAAATCACACATCATTCTTCTTTATTCCTAATATCAGAAATGGGATGAAAATTTCTCCCTTGATGGGAGAAAAAAAAAATCATGGATAAGTCTAGGTATTATTTTCCCCATCAAGGGAGGAATTAGATGAAGGTTAATAGTAGAAATTAAGGCAGGAAGAGGAGACAACAAAATTACATATAAACAAGTAATTTATTATAATTACACAGAAATAAAATTTGAACTGGTGATACTTAATAATGGCTTATGGTAACTAAAATTATGATGCATAATTTCTTGAAAAAATCTTCAAAATTATAGGGCACCAATGTCCCTATTTCAAAAATTAGAAGCCATTAGAATCAACCCCTGTAAAGTGGAGCTAAAATATTCCACGTTGAAAAGGTGAGACTAAAGATGTTACCTGCTTCTTTATGCAACAAGTAGGATGGTACTTCAACGGAGAATACAACAAAAAATGAAAGACTCCGCACTTGGCCAGCCCCCTGCACCTCCGATTAGTTCTACTTCAGGCCTACTGGCTAAAATTAAAAAATATGGAACATGCTTCTACTATTTGAAGTCCTTCGTATAATATTACGTTGTGAAAGTACCTATCATAATGGCAAACTGAAAACTCCAACCAACTTTGTTTGTTTACCTACGTACCAGTAGTCCTCCGAAGGATGTGGAAGGAGGGTGAAATTGGCATGATGAGATGTGGTGTGTTGTGTAATGAATTTAGAGCGTTTCAACGAGTAGTGAAAGATTTTTATGGGCTGGAAAATGAGGAAGTTAAATTTCCCGAGCAACGATTGGTTGTACGTGAAAAGCATCAGAAACAAGGAGCGCTAGTATCACGTATTTCCTAGTTTTAACAGCGTCATTCGTTCGTGTTGGAATTCGTTTATAGAAACGTTTGCATTCATTTTTCTGCCAAACGAAAATTTTGTTTATAGTCTGATCAAATTAGTTTAATAATGTAGCCAGGTGCGTATAGAGGGGGAAATTCTAAGCTTGACATGCGTACATTGTTCACATAAATCGAGAGCTCTCCAACGAGTGGCGAACGATTTCTGAGCGATGAAAATTGTGGAAGTTACATTTCCCAACCAACGGGTTGGTTGTACGTGAAAATCGACCTAAATAAAAACGTTGCATTTTTTTCGTGTTATATTTTCAAAGATAGACCCCCACACCTTAGACATATCCATGTCAAAAGCAACTGGAAATTTTGATTTTTTAGGACAATTTTTTGTTTACTTGTTACTCAAATACATAGCTTCCTACCTGCGACAGTGAAGAAGCCATAACTTCATATAGGTACCTACACTAGTCTCCAGTACCTACCTGACTTTACCTACTTACTTCTTTATTGAGGTAGAAATTTTGATTAACTACTTGCAAAAAATATTAGTTGGGTACTTATATTGGAAATTTTTATAATAGCTATTTACTTATATTGGAAATTTTTATAATAGCTATTTACTTACAACGAAAGTTTCAGTTTTTCCACGCTTTCACCTAGTATGTATTTGTTCGGTGATTTTATTGTTAAATCTACCAAATGAATGATCGTAGACTATAAAAGTGAACTAATTTCCAACATAAATTTTGATGTAGGTATCTACCTATTGTTATTAATTCTGTATGCTAATGTTGTTCCTGCTTGTTTAGGCGTAAATGTACTATTATCGACGGAAAAATAGTCTTCGAAAACGTACTGAAAGCTGTGAAGAAGGATGTAGACGCGTGGGTGGAACAAGGGAACCGGAGACCCTGTCTGACTGCGCTGACAGCTGGTTACGATCCTTCCAGCATGTCCTATGTGAAAATTAAGAAGAAAGCCGCCAAATTCGTGGGTAGCTAAGAATGAGCCTGTATCTTATTTATAGTTAGCTTGTTATTATCGCCTTGGCCCCTACAATAATACCTTGGCGCCTAGTAACTACCTACTATACTATGGTACCTACCATTCATCACTGAAATAGCAAGAGGAAGAGATTGTTAATTTCTCTTCTTACTCCAACCAAGCGTATTGGTTGAACCTTTGTTGGATTTGAGTGGTGTCTTCATCCTGAAGGACTAGAGATAAGGATTCGTTAACACCTTCAATGTGGGAGACTGGGAGGCAGAATGAATACTGTCCCATCACTGCATGGGCTGTCCATTGGGCGAGTCGGGGGGGGGGGGGGGGGGGGGGGGGGGGGGGGGGGGGGGGGGGGGGGGGGGGGGGGGTTCTGTAACTTTGGGGATATCACAACTGTTGAAAACTACTGTTGGAAAGTCAAAACGGCAGAACGACTGTTGTAACAAGAGTTGTGAGAAATTATCAAGTTGGTACTCAATGTATCGATTGGAGACAAAGTATCGATTGTTAATGTCAAGGAGAAAGGAAGAAAACATAATAATTTAATGGTTAAAATCGCTAAAAATTGCCACAACTTGATGTAACACGCTAATAACTCAATACAAACGCTCAAATTATCGCCATTAAATGATGATGAATCCAAGATAACTTGATTCAGTCACCTAACCTCATCTCGACAAATCTTCTCACCACCTCCCGAGGTGGTCACAAGCTTGTCCACAGTGGACAGCTTTTGTCGATGTTGCTTAGTTACAGAACACCTCGCTTGCAAAACATGGCGGCGTTTATCATCAAGCTACGAATTCAACTGTTGTTAGCAACAGTTGTCGGCTTACAGAACACCCCACCTGGTTCTTTTCAAAAATATTGTCTGCAGCATTCCCCATTGAACGTGTTAACTCGGTTATGGGCTTCCGATCTCTGCGACCTCTCATCCTAACCATGGAAGAAGGAGAAAGACCAGTCCTTCTTCTATGTCCTAACCTCCTCCTGGTGGTAAGGCTACGCAATGGGTACTTACCGAAAAAAGTTCGGGAAACCCAAGGTCTTGTCGATTGCCTATTATGTGCTCCACAAAAGAGGGGTCAGAAGTCCACAACTTTGATGCGGCAAGAGGTCAAATTTCCTAACAAAGGCCAGGCGTTGGGGTTCAAGGACTCAGTCCAGTCTCTCAGTTTGTGTTGATGGAATAGATTCCACAGTTGATATGCCTCTCACTGGTAAACACTACTTAAGGCTAATGTGG
>JAEMON010000002.1:38427339-38444155 GCA_030264115.1 Lygus lineolaris | reverse complement strand
TAGGAAGGCCCTTAAAGTATTATGAAGTTATTGCCCGATTTTGATGGCATTTTCAGGGATGTACGCATAGAAAAGGGACAGGGAAAAATCACTTGCGGTCTGGAAAACCTGGAAAAGTCAGGGAATTTTGGGATTCCGTTTCCAATGCAACCCTGGCTAGAAGTCGGACTAAAAGCCTTCAACCCTTGAATTAGGCGAGTCCATTGTAGCAAATGGATCGCAGAACACACGTCATCTGATGAAAGTTCGACGTCGTCTTGAAACAACATATTCACGAAAACAGAAACGAGTTGACCAAACACTGAAACACGATATTAGACTGCGCCAAATGTAGTGATCTGTTGCTTCCGAGTCTACCAAGGTAGCGGAAGCATTGTTTTGACTTTTGGGATGTGAGAAATTTTTCATCTCCAAAATCAAAATTTTAACTCGCGTTTTACGTTTTAGACCTTCCTGAACAATTTTGGTTTCGTGTCTGTCTGTCCGGGAATCCTTGCAACACGTATAACTTTAACATTGTTCATCAGATTCTGATGAAATTTTCAGGGGTTACGCGGGTTATCCCCCAGATGGTCCCCTATGAATGTCATTACCACCGGTAGCCTCTTGTTGTCATTGATCCAATACCTCCCAGCTTCTTGGAAGTGGAATCCTTCATCCATGCCTTCATGCTTTTTGCCATGTCGTTTAGACACCTGATGTGTGCGACGGTGGTGCTCCCTGCTGCAGAAAGTTGTATTGTATTGTTCGCTCTCGTTTTCGCCTTGCCTTTCGATGTCCCTTTTTATCTGTGCGCTTTAATAATAAACCAGTATTTTAAATAGTTTTCGGTATATTATTATCACCCTGCTACACCTCTGCGCATGCGTAAACTTGAAATCCTCGAAACATCAATTTCTCGCGACCTAATGGTCCGATTCCGCACAAATTTGTAGAAAAGTTGAGCATCGGAGATTCGATAAAGCCCTATGAGTTTCATAAAGATCGGATCAGTGGTGCCTACTGTGCATGCGCAAACGTGAAGCTCTCATAATTTCGACAATTTTCATCCGATTTTGATGGACTTTTCAGGGAGTGTGCAGGTACTAATAATCCCTTTGATGTTTTCTTAATATATATATGTTATATATATTTACAATCATGTAATGGATACGAGGAAGCTAAGTGCCACACCCAACTTGGCAGACGTTTTTTTTTTGTACGGTTTGTAGGGTGTAGAATATATGCACCAGACATAGATCACTAGTTTTTTTTTGTACGGTTTGTAGGGTGTAGAATATATGCACCAGACATAGATCACTACTTTTTTATCAGTTATTAGATGAATAACGGTAGGTAGATACGATGCGATGAGCCGCGAACAAGGTGTTATCGCAAACTGATTTTATTTGGAAAGTGACGTCTTGAGGGGAGCTCGGGAAAACTGGGTCAAGCTCAAGATGACCTAAGCAGTTCCATCGAGACAGCTCATGACATCCTTACCTCCCTTCGAGCTTGTTGAGAAACATTCCCTGAACTTGTGAGGGGTTTCCCCCGACACTTGGCGACAATGTAAGTGGGAAGCTCAAGGACGAAAAAGTCCTTTCACCTATGCCCATGCTTACATATCGCTGGATAGATATACAGGATGGTCCATTCAAGACGCTCACCAAGGTTATCTCCCCTACTATTAAAGATAGAAGGAAGAAGTAATTGTAAACACCGTAATTTTTCAGCGTAGATTTCTAAAAGAATTTTGTGCACAGGGGCATGCGCTCAACGTACTCTAATTTTTTTTTAAAATTAGTAACCCCTAATGTTTATTTCACATTCGAATTCTACGTGGAATTCCATGAATAAATGACCATTTACTGGTATGTGCGATGATTGGAAGTGAGTAAAAACGAGTGCCGTGAAAAGGTTTGTTCCAAGAAAGATGAGTTTTTGAAATTGGGTGCAAGAAACTTGGGTTCAGGTTTAATTGAGTTCAAGAATGGTGGGGATAGGCGTAGCGGAAGTGTAGGGAACTTCTGAGTCCATGAACCAACCACTTGGAACGCAAAAAGTTGCCATGCAGCGGCAAAAAGCGCCGCTGTCGCGTGTAGGTAACCATGAACTTAACCGAGACCTTACCTACTAAATTCCCCTGATCTTGCCTGTGGATAGGCTTAGCCTTTGCGGTGTTTGCAATAGTCTAGTAAATTTTGACTTCACACGCCTTTTTCCACCTAATTTTCCGACTTAACCAGATGTAGTTTTGGGCTGAAGATTGGTTAATAGGGTTTTTGAAAGCGCTGAACCCGAATTTGAGGTCAAAAACTCGAATTCATAACCCATACGCACACCCTAATAAGACCTATTTCTTGAAAAAGTAGGGGTGTTCACGTTAAATGGACCACCCCAGTATATTATATTAGCCATTAGGCTAAAAATTTGGGAACAGTACTTAGGTATGTACTTTCCTAACAGATGGTTGATGATTGATTGATTGGTATTATGGAACATTGAATGGCATGTGTTGTTGAAATTAGGAACGTGGCCTTCAAACGAAACTCGATTTCATCAACGCAGTACCTACCTATCTGTTTCTAGGTATACCTGGTCTAGTGACATCAGACATGGTGAAAGCAGGAGCTGTAGTAATAGATGTAGGAATAACTAAAGTTGAAGATCCCAAAACTGGGAAACGCTTGTTCAAAGGCGACGTCGATTTTGCAGGTTGGTTGGATAATTGTAAAATGACCTACAGTTTCGCTATTAGGTAGGTATATCTTCGCTCTGTGTTCCTCTACCTAACTCGTTTCTGATTACAGAAGTGAAGAAGAAAGCAATGTACCTTACTTCAGTCCCTGGGGGTGTTGGACCAGTCACCGTTGGGATGCTGATGAAAAATGTCTTGAAGGCAGCTAAGCTACAGGTTGTTGCAAGGAATGTAGACACCCCGTTAGATGATCAACAGCAGTCTGAGGAATCAAATAACAACGTGTTCCCCAATAAAATTTAAAATTGAATTGGTATTTTTAGTAGTTTATCACGGTGCCCTGTGACAGCCTCATCATGGAACTCCCTCTTCCTCCATACCTGGAGCAACACCCAGTAGTTATGGCTGCACGATCCATTCGTCTTCCATGCTCCATGCTGGTTCCTACTTTTACCTTCTATTTTAGAGGGGATGTTTGGAGGTTTCCTTCTCCTCCGTTAGGGAGGGGGGTTAGCAGGTTTTCCTCCTCCAGTCATTAAATCACTTCTATTTAGACCCTTTGCGTTGTAAGTACCTATATCAAACCTTCTATCCTTTCTCCATTATTTTACCTTCCTCGTGGTATTTCATATTTTCATAAATTCTTTTTTCTCTTTATGAATGCTTACCTTCAGCATCACATTGAACTGGTAACTCCATTTTATTTCTATATTTCATTATAAATTGATTTGAGCAGCGTATTAGGCAGGTTTCTATCCTAAACTCTCAATCAATTGTAATCTTTTCTTTCTCCTTATTTTGACTTCTTGTCTATTCATATCCTTCCTACAAAATAAGGGTAGGTTTCTATCCCAAACTCTCATTCAATTGTAATCTTTTCTTTCTCCTTATTTTGACTTCTTGTCTATTCATATCCTTCCTACAAAATAAGGGTATTACTGTTCTCTCAATTTTACTAAAATTGAGTGGTTTCAGAATCTGCGTTTATTTTAGGTATTAATTTATCAAGTAAAACCTAGAATAAATTCGAATACGGATAGGCATCTACTAAAAATCAGTAGTCCTCATCCGTCCCAAGTTTCAAGTTGGAAGTAACTACCTACGTCCCATATTAAGGCCCTCCGCACACGGGGCGAAGCCCGCTCGAGATCGTTGCAGGCGAAATTTCTCCCCTCTCGACTTCCTAGGTAGTGGTATGAGGCTCCGCCCACGGATGGGCTCGGACTCGAATCGTAGTTGCAGCCAGTTCGTCATCCTCGACGCGATTCTCTCTCGAACTGTTTGGAACGGAAAAATCCGCCTTGATGCCCAAGACGAGAGTGGAGGGATTCGAAGGACCGGAAAACGGGGTTCCTTGATACCTGAGCTACCCATCCAGTAGTATATGCGAAAGGCTGACGAGACGGCAACGACCCATCTGCGGATACCCTCGAGTTATTTCGAGAGGAATACTAATCCTTCTCGCTTCGAGTTCCCTTCTCCTTCGAGTGGTCGTCGCCCCGTGTGCGGAGGGCCTTAATTAAGTGCATACCTATTGAATGTACGATAGTCAAATGGTAGCAAATTTATTTGAAACAACTTCTAACAACAAACGGATACCTCTAAAACGAAAAGACAGTGACATCGGTTAAGGTTTTAAATAGGATAGTGGAAATTACTCGGCTTTAGATTTAGGCAAATCAGGAAAATCCATGTCTTCAGCAAGTTTCTTGGCGAGGAAGTAGATTTCTGCAAGTGCGATGACGAGAGAAGCGATGATGCCGAGGAGAAGGCGGAACCCAAAGTCCAGTGGACCGGTCATTAGTTGGATACCGTAGAAGCCAAAAGTGAAACCAGCTCCCACGGAGACGACAAATTGGAAGACGGCTATCATCTGTCGATTCATTGCATTTACTGGAAATAAAAATACAATAGATACGATTGATACTTGAACATTGTTGAAAAATACACGTTGGGCCACAGGAAACGGACTATTTTGAAATGAGCAGTAATTACGCATTCAATCTTTGTCTTACGACCATTTTATTTCCATCAAAAAGTAGCTACGATTATGCAATCTCAATAGTGGCAAATCGAAAGGTTCCTCGGCTAACCATCTTGCTCAAAACAAGATGCGAGATGTTTCAGGTTTAAAAAGTTCTGATGCACTCTCCTCAACATGTCTCTGTCAACAATCAATCATTATCATCAATTTTTTCTTCTGAGAGATAATGACTCAAAAGAAACAATAATGAAGTTGTAAGGCAAAAATAGTGTACATCTGTAATTTTAGACAATTTATTGAAATATTTATTATTGTAATATGGCGGGAAAGTGACGTTGAAAAGGGTGTTGTTTTCATTGGCCAAGATGCCAACTAAACAAAACGAAACACAAAGCCCATCACTGTTTGGGCTCCTGATTAGTGAGACTAGAATTTACATAATTATTAAATTTATTGAATTAATTAATTATTTAAATTATTTCTATTTTCACTGCTCTCTATGTGATCTCAGCGCATTTTTTCTCAGTTCAGTTCTTTTAATGTGACGTAGGAAAGGGTTTCTCAAGAGCCTTCGGAATTCCACCTGTCATTAAAACAGCTGAGATTTTATTCCAAGTTTTCTCCATACCTTAACGATAAAAGAGAATTCCCCATTGAAAAATCAAAAATAAGGATGCGCAGAACCCATCGCGGAATGTGCTACTTATTGGTGTAAATAAGAGGCTTGGAACACATAATTGAATGCGTACCACTTATTTCAAATTATACCAGTTCCCGTGGTGCGAGGCCCATCCAGTAAGTAGGTGAAGGGGCCTACTCACATTGATATCGAATGGTGTCTTCTGGGTGGTGAACACGTACAGGGTCAACGTTTTTAGTCATCTTTCTGTATTCTCTTTCTTCATGTTGAGCCCTGAGTTTCCGACATCTTGCTTCCAGTTCGGGATTTCTGGGCGGTATTATGGGTTCAGGCAAAATCAACTCTGTACTGGACAAAACATCGTAGAGCCACACGCCTCCCTGAAACGTGATAAACTGAAGTGATTTTGTATCGCTTAACACACTCAGGTAGTAAGTAAAACAATCGAAAATATTTTCTAGCTATAATCGGATAATGGTGGGAATGTAACTAGAACCAAGTCACTGATCAATAATGATGGCCACCCATAGATCATTTTTTTCGGGTACATAGATAGCAAACCAATGGAGTCTGTGCATGATCTAGTTATACAGTTTATATTGCAAGGTAATGGCTTCAAAGTGCTGCTCAGACCCCATTGTGCGACTTCCGAAGAAAAAAACGTTGGCTCATAAGGGAAAAGTGCGTTAGTATCATCGAGTTACGAGGGAGTGCAGAGGGCGAAGGGGACCTTGAAAGACAGTTGCATGGAAAATGGAGGCGCATTGGGCTCCTGCCAGCACACCAGGTATGAGAGAAGAATCATCAGAGACAATCTTAAGAGTAGAATAGAGGGAGTGCAGAAGACGAGAGGGACCTTGAAAGACCTAGTTGCATGGAAAATGAAGGCGCATTGGGATCCTGCCAGCACACCAGGTATGAGGGAATATTCATGAGAGACAATCTTAAGAGTAGAATAGAGGGAGGGCGAGGGGGACCTTTGTGACTTTGAAAGATCTAGTTGCATGGAAAATGGAGGCGCATTGGGCTCCTGCCAGTGCACCAGGTATGAGAGACGAATCATGAGAGACACTATTAAGAGTAGAATAGAGGAAGTTCAGAGGGCGAGGGGGACCTTTGTGACCTTGAAAGACCTAGATGCATGGAAAATGGAGGCGCGTTGGGCTCCTGAAAGTGCACCAGGTATGAGAGACACTCTTAAGAGTAGAATAGAGGGAGTTCAGAGGGCGAGGGAGACCTTTGTGACCTTGAAAGACCTAGTTGCTTGGAAAATGGAGGCGCATTGGGCTCCTACCAGCGCACCAGGTGAGAGGGACAAATCATGAGAGACACTCTCTTGGAAAAGCCTAGTTCAAAATTGCTACACTCCAATTATTTTATTAGTTCTAACCACAAATGCAGCTACATAATTCACAATGAGTAACACGAGACCTTCGAAAGAGGTGAGTAGATGTGTTGCTTTTGATTATTGGCCCTTGGAATCTTGCACAAGGCAGCGAGAACGGTTCCTAACCCACTCGCCCTCTGCACTCCCACTATAATTCACTCTTATCCCGATAGTCAGTAAATGTATTTTGGGAAATTCTGTATTACTTGAACTCAACGTAGCACTCAGCCACCCCAAACTCTGGTGAGGTGACATCTCCTGTGGCAAGTTCAAACATGAATGGGAAACTTGCATGGGTGTGGAAGTTTCTCTTCGGTTGCCCATTTCTTGTTATTCGGGGCTTGAAAACAAGATTAGGAGCATGGAAAGAATATTTACTGGTTTCTAAGAGTAGAAAGCTCGAATAAAAACTGTTTTTGAAATAGCTGCCAGGCCCACCAGAACGCGCTGACGTCGTAGCGCTAAATACGCGAGGACCTCAACCGATAATATACTCGTAGACAATAAAAAATGCTTGATTCTTTCTAACATGATCAGAAAGTAACCACAGTTTGAGCGCAAATTCGGGAAGGCTGTCTGGAGTTGAGAACCACATGGAAGTAGGAAGACGTTCCTACTTACAAGCTCATGCCGTTAGTTTGGGTGAGAATTCAAAACGACTAAATTTCAATACATTTTTAAAAATTATAAAATCATTTTTGTACCCCAAAACGCCTTCGTTACTGTATATTTCAGGTCATTCCTTTTCAGAGAAAAATACCACGCAAGGTCCCCATTATTGTGAAATAGTACTTTGTAAGAAAAAATTGGAACACCACTTTTCACCCTTACTTTCTTGTTTCTATGAAGCCAACGCATCTCATCGACACCAACATATCCTCCACTTTCCAAGCACATCAGCACACTCTCTGGAACATCTGTTCGTCCTTTTGCGGCTTCCTGGAACGCCTTTTTGAGGCACTCACTGAGCTTCAACTTCAATTCGTAAGGTCCTTCTACCATTTTATCTAATTTTCTTCCACGTGAAGTTTATGTTCCAAATCCTTGTAAAACTCGGATAGTTCTCGCTCTTTCCCTCTGAAAGTCTCTTCGATTTTGGTATATTTCGAGTCAACGTCGCACATGAACTTTTCCCACTCAAGTTTTCTTTTAGCACGCTTTGCTTCCAACGCTCTATCCTGAAATTAAATCAGACAGATGAGAATATTTGTCAATGTTTTCTTAATTATCTTTCCTAGCACATGGACCTAGGAGACAACCATTCTCTTAGGTCCATGCCTAAACGTATTTAGGTATTCATGACGTTGATGTTATCACTAAAGGCAGTTCAGGTCAAAAAAAGCCCGTGCTTCCTACAAAATCCGAAAAATCTAGAAATAGTTTTAATCGATTTGTTGTTCCACTCCAATATGAGGGATTGAACTTTGCAAAAGCTGTCTCGTTGGTCTTAACTTTTAGGGGACCAAAAACCTCGAAATGTTCGACCTTTTTGTGGTTTTTCGCTTATAACTCGTTAAGGAAGCAACCTACAGAAAAAAAAAATTCTTACTAAATGAAATAGCATTATATTTCGCGTCGAATGACCTACTAAAACATCAAACTCAGTTTAGCCGTATAGCCGCAATCGCTCGTTGAAAAAGGGCTGTTTTTCCAACTTAGAAAAAGCATTTCCAGCACTTTTTTTTACTGGCTATAACTTCTAAATGGAACGAAAAACCCTGTTTTTTCACACGTTTCAGCCGTAGCTCGGAAACTGTTCGGCCGATTTCAAAATTTTTGTTTCTATGTGAAAGCTGATTAAATTTCCTATCACGCGTAATAAATGAAATGTTGATCTACCCTTCCATAAGAGAACTGCCAGGTAGGCAAAAAAAAAAAAGTGTATCGATACATCCAGCTTGTTCGGATTTTTTAGGAACCAAAAACCTAAGCTGCCTGGGCTATTTATTCCAACTGAAAATGTGCGAGTTGCACAATGTACGTTTTTGTTCAAATCGATAAGGTCAGTTTCAATGTCAAAGTGTGTGGATTGAACATAAACGAACGGAATCGCACATCAGGCTTGAAAAAGACATTGAAAGAGGCGAAGATTAGCGTGAGCGCCACTTTCCACCCTCCGCTTTTTGCACCAAAAGTAGGGAGGTTGCAGAAGGTTTCGTTGCGTTCAGAACTGCTCAGGTTTGTCCATCCTCCTTCGCTTGGGCGTTTATGTTCAATCTGCACAGTGAGTTGGAGCAGAATTCAAGTTCTTGTCAGTTGCTCACTAAAGCATTCGAAACCAGATGGAACAGGAGAATTCTAAACATAAACGCACATTGTGCGCAAAGGTTCTGCACATAGTATGAACTTTGTCTCACCACGCTGTAGTTGGATTCGTTTTCCAACACAGTACTAGAATTCTGTAAAGCTATTTCAAGAAGCGTATTGATTTTATTGAGCTTAGGAGAATTCGGGATAATTCTATCGATTTGTTCGTCTCTAACGTCTGTGGTCCATTCCAAAATCTCAAACAATTTGGCAACTTCTCTGTCGCCTCTTGATTCCTGAAAACAAGAAATGACAATTTTAAGGAAATAGGTAGGTACTAGTCTACAGTATTTTAATCAGTTTACGTATATTAGGTAGGTATCAATCGTATTTTTATTTTAGCACGGTCATTTAAACAAACAACGCTCTACCTAGTTGTTCTTATTACCTCGTAATCCTTGATGAACTGTTTGATTTCTCCGTTCAGGAATGGTCTGTGATCGAAGAGTCTGAACCAGATATCAGAACAATCTGTGAAATTTCTGAATATTAACTACTGAAGTGTGTGGTTAGATATTAAGTAGGTATGTAATAGATAGAACTACCTAATAAGTCAAAGGAAAATTGGCTTCAATTTACGTTTTTTATTATAATTTTAAAATAATGTATTACGGCTACAACCAAACGTATACCGCTATCGAAATTATTTAAAAAATACGGTACGAGAGAACGACGATAAATAATTGGGGGTCTTCATGGTCCACCGTCGAAATGTCGAAGTCGTCGAGAATTCGAAGTAGCCATGGAAACGCATCCAGTGCGCATGCTCCGCCGATAGACTTCGAATTTTCGAAATACAGAGCGCCACCCACAGTGGCCGAGCGAAGACGTTAGTGCAAACAGTAAACGCGTGACTGTAATTTCTGTTCTCTGTTGTAGATGATGTATGACGTATGTATGTTGTTGATGTAGTAGATGATGAGAGAAGCGACGAGACGAGGAATCAAAACGCGACTGATCACTAGCCAATCAAAAGCCAACTCTTGTTTACAACAGAACATAATAACCTCGATTCTGTATAACCAGTAACCAGTTTGAATAGGGGTGTATCGGTCCCGGGTTTTCGCTGTCACCGTTCCAACGGTGACAGTGACGAGACTGGAACCGTTCCATTTTACCGCTACAACCAACATTTTCTTATTGCAGACTTTGCAATTGGTTTTTCTTTTGTTTATAATATTTAGTTCACACAGGGCAAATAAAATAGTCACCGAAATCGTTTCCTTGAAAACTTGGATTTCTACCTGCCTCCCTTAAGGTCGTTACTACCTATTATCAGAATTCTGTAATTCCACGTAACATAACATCACACCCCTACACCAACAGGAGCAAGGCCTTGTTTTCACGAGGCAGTGAGAGGGTTGAGAATTTGAGATCATCACAACTATAAGGCGGATGACAAACATAATTGAATAAACTGGTTTTGCAATCAACACCTGTGGGATCATTATTACACCACAACCCTTCATTCTCTCTTTTTGCTCTCTGCGGTTAGCCAGATTTATGACTTGTTGTCAACCAAGAGGAACTTCTACAATATTCATGACCCTGATAAAGGGATCTCACCATTGGGCGTGGGGGGTATAATAACTCTTGTGATTTCGTTTCATCTTGCTCCACCACTAGCCCTACTTTGTCCAACAACCTAGAATGTCACATCTTCTAAGTTTACAAAGGATGGCTGACTTTTTCAGTGTTTCGAGAAAAGGTTCAGTCCGGTGCCTGACCACGCCCCTTCTAAATTGTCAAACTAACCTGACAACCCATTCGAGTAAGTACGGATAAGACTTCCAAAGTGATCAAGACTCAGGGCATAATCAACCCAAATTTGAATAGCTATTGAAGATTAGTGACGATAGTGGGAAATACAAGGTTATTGCCTACCTATTATTCATAAAAACATCAATTTACTGCATCATGAAAAACGACGTTTCCCGTGTTCTCTACTTTTTCTAGTAGATTCACCTGCTATAGAAAGAATTCACCGTTTCCACGATAAATGGAGATACTACCATGCGACGAATCATAGTTGATAGAGGCATAAAACCTCTTGCTGAACATAAAAAATAAAGAAATACGAGGAAAGAAAACTGATGCTAACGAAATACGTAGGCAATGTAGAAACACTGCGATTAGTCCATTTAAAATGATTCAAATTATTTACCTTTGATGAAAGATAAGGACATTCCTGTAGACTACTCTGGACATGCTTATTATTATTGGAGTTCTCAATTCACTTCACCAACGTCAGAATGATATTCATCGCAAAATACTTGAAAAGCAAAAATAACTAAAAAAAATGCAAACAAGACGGAAAAAAACTTGCGTAACCTGATTTGGATAACCTTCAGAGAAGTTATCTTTGCAATGGTACCAACAAAATAAAATAATGCACAGGCCAATTCTCCTGCTAATAATTTCGATGCTTGGAAGAAAGAATATAAAAAGAATAAGTAAAATAGAGTTTCTATATTCTGAAGTGGAAACGATCAGCAAAAAGTGCGATTGATGTGAAAGTGAAACAAAAAGTCAACCCCCAAACAACGCTCTCAAGCACTTTATCTAAAAGGCTGGGTAAACATTTTAAGGCCAAGATGGTTGTCAAATGCAAGAATGGTGTAAAATGGTGTTGTTTATTTATAATTTCGGTGTAAAATAATGTAGATTTTACCGCGGTGGTGCTCCGATTCTTGATCTTGGGAAACCAGTGACCCTTTTCAACTCGAAATAGAAATCATTTTTTCAACCGAGGATGCCGGGCTTGATCAGCGTCAATGAATTCGTCGACGAAACTCGCGAAGACTACAACTCTCCTACGACTTCCACTTTCGTCTCTCGAATGCCCCAATGCAGGCAAACCATATCCAGTTTGGAAGAGGTAAGTGGAATTTTTATTGAATAATTTAGTACTAAAACTGAACATAAGTACGTTTACGTCATCACATATGTATCCAGTCTATTTTTATCTACATTTTCGTGTGCTATACGTCGATGCGCAAAACGACACTTCAAAATGGACTTCATTTTTTTTAGACTCTTGACTTCGATCGGGACGGCCTTTCCAAGATGAGGAAGGCCATAAAAGCCATTCACAACTCCGGAAATTGTAAGTAAAATTTTGCTAAACTTTATTGTAAGTCCTCCCCACCTCCTATCATATCCGCCTCTTATCCAGGTCACTGCATTATCAATATTGTAGCGCGATCTCTTCAACTTGACCATTCAATCTATTTTTCCTTTACAAACAATTTTGTCAAAGCCACGATTATTTTAAGATTAATGACGTCATTACTTGGAATGTCGACTAATTTTTCTCAATTATAGTCTGAAAGCTAATGAGGCATTTTGGACGGGTTTCTCTTGTAAGGTGTCTCGCGTACTCGCGTTCCACTTGAATCGATAGCCGCGCTAATGAGATGATAATTTTTTCAGGATGCCTTGCACCTTGCATTGAATTATCTCTAGTCTTGCATTGTTGGGTTTCCATTCGTGATCCTCACTTGGATATACTAGGAAATTAATGTTATTTTGCAGTGCAAGATTAATTCAATTTGTGGTGCTAATGCCAGACTATTTTGAGTACTGTATTTTACTGAATTAATACCCAGGTAGTAGACGGTACCTACCTAATTTGTCAGATCAAAACTTTTGATGGCCTGGATTTCACTTCGAAGTGCTAAACTTCTCAACTAATTGGTACCTAAATAAACAGTGGGCATGATTGCCAACCTTTTTTCGAAAAACCCCCTAGGCGACGACTAAAACCCCCTAAAAAGCCCTAAATCCATTTTGAAAATCCTTTCGTGTTGGTGCGTACCTCAGAAATCCATTCATTTGCACGGAGCACTAGTGAACCAGCTGACCTCATGCAAATATTACCAAAAATATGGTTTGTCGCGGAACAGACTGTGTTCTGCAGACTATTGGAGTAAGAAGAGAATACAAACTCAACTGTACAATATGCTCTGTAGGTATAATTAATTTGTATCAACATGGTCGTAGGTTCATAAAACAGATAGATACAACTTGGTACCTATAACCACCACTGTTTACTACTCAAGGTACAACAAAATAGGTTTTAAGTACTTTATAAAATGGAGTTTTTCTCCCAGACTAGAAAAATAAAAAGCCTAAAAAAAACCGAACGTTCATTCCCCCCCCCCCAAAAAAAACCCTAAATCTAGGGTGAAAATCTTCAACTTGGCAACCGTGACAGTGGGTATCAAAAGGAGTTTTCGCCTACTCACTCATGCTCACTTACTCACTGCCTGCCTGGAGTTGCCATTGGAAAAGAATTTCAGGCACTAATAGCTTATACCTACTCTCCCCTAATCTTTATTTAAAAGAGGATTCCGCCGGCTACTCCAAGTCAGAGCCAGTAAATCTTCTGCTGAGATCAGCGATTTCTTTATACACTTCCACGAAACGTCACGCAGTGAGTCGCGTTCTACAATGTGGTGACCAAATGCTTCCGTTCTGGATCTCCAGAAACGGTCGCATCTGCATAGGAAGTTAGGAAGTGTTCAGCTGTGTCCTCCTCCTGTTCACATGGACACATAGGTGACACTCTCTCATCCATGATGTTCAGCATTCTTCGGAAGTCATAATGCCCCGTCAGTATGCCAGTCATTATTCTGTTTGTATTCCGGCTTTTGGATGTCAGCCAAGAAGCCTGTTTTGGATCAAAAGAAGTTATGAGCATTCTTGTTTGCCTGTATTCATCAGTTTCTTTGGACCAAAGTATGTTAAGGTCTTGGGTTTCCCATTTCTTGACCTTTTCTTTGCCGGCAGTTTTTTGAAACTGCTATAGCTGGGCCCTATAAATCTTAGCCTTGAACCCTTTTTAGCCAGGATATCAGCATTTTCGTTACCATCGTGGTTTGAATGTCCGGGTATCCATTTTATGGAAATTTTATTATTTCCAAGAAAGAGATTCTGTGCTTTATCGTCTTCCACAGTATCTTAGAGCTAGTGATGGGGGTTTGAAGGGCTTTTTATACTGGCATGGCTATCAGTGAAGATGTTGGTTAGTTGGCTACCATTGGTGCTTCAATCTGTCCGTTTGCTACGAACTTGATAAGAGCTATTATCATAGTGTAGGTATAGATCATAGTTTCCATTCTATTATGCTCTTCACAGGACAAGTTTCCCCCCTTGTGCCACCCAAATTTCCCCTTTTCGATCACACATTCCCTCATAATTCCCTTCGCCAAAAATTACGTGAAAGGGCCTACACATGTTCATGCATGCATATGCAGTGGGTTTATCCCAATTTTCGAAGAAAATTAAGCTATTGTCATAGTTCCAATATTTTGGGTACCTGGGTAAATTTGTAAAAAAAAAAATTTAAGTGCGTGGAAATCCTTTTTAGACGATTGTAAAACGATTCCTGAAGTTTAAAACTTTTTCATGTGTTTATATAAATATACTAAAAACACTAGAATCTGTGTCTTTAAAATATCCAAATCCATATTTATGTGTCATTCGAAACGATATCTGACCCTAGGGTTGATTGATCTAAAATATCCAAAAAATATCAAAATTACATGTCAATAATATCAAAAGAAAGGATGATTCCGTCGGCCTGCATTTGTGGAGTCTCTAAGGGGTCAAATTTTGAAAGTTTAGGGTCACAAATGTTTTTTGAGGTTTTTTGTTTAAATTACATTTGGAAGCGTAGTACCACAAATTTATATTAGGCATCAGCGCAAAATCCCCTATAAGAATCGCCCTCCAAATCGGTTAAAATTATTCTTTGAAAATTCTCTCACCAACTCATGCAGCATGACTGGCTTATTCTTCACTCTCGATTCAGCGAAGGATGGAAGTAGCTACTAACGACCCTAGGGAAGATGGAAAGGACCTACTTAAGACTCTGGAATTACCTAAATCTAGAGTTTTTAGAACCAAAAACCACCTAGAACCTACCAGAATGTTCACATTCATTCAAAATCTATATTCAAAATGTATATTCAAAATTCATATTTAAAATTCAAAATTTATATTGAGGACAATGTAATAAGCATAGTGGATAATTTTCCAAACGTTGAAGCTTACGATTAATTTGAGTAAAGTCATTTCTTTTTTAATTTCCCCTTATTTGTCCCCTCGCAAAACCCTTCCCATTTTTCTCCCCCGGGGAAGGCTGTTTTCCCCTAAAAAATGGGAAATTCCCCCGTTATAGAAACCCTGGTATGTATATCTGCAAATTCTTGAAACTCTTTCAGGTTGAACCAACCTACCGAATTCGTAGGGAGGAAAGTACCTTGGTAGGTAGCTACTAGAAAAAACATTTCGGAAAAAAAACTGTGAACCACTCAGATTTCAGTGAAAAATTGATTTCCCGAGGTCCGAAAACTCGATTAACCGGGGTAATTTTGGACAATTGCTACTCAGTTAATCCGAGCTTTTAATTGATAATCCGAGATTTTGGTCCGAAGTGCTACTCTATTAACCGAAATTTCCGGGCCGATTTTTTCAAGCTAAAGACGGTAGAATAGGTTTTCTAGTGTCTTTAGTTCCCGCACACTCGACTAACCAATCATCGACTGATACTGAAAAAACTGTGAATGTTGAACTGTTGAAATGAGTCGAGAACTGCTCTTCTGCGAGTAGTCCTCTTGTTTTCTAGGTCTAATCTAATAATTTAGCATGCTTAGAGGGTCGAGATCGGCGCTGATCGTTTCGCAGACCACCTACAGCCTTTAATCCGACTTGAAAGACAGTTTCGTACAAGGACTGTTCCAACTAGCGGTGGTGCAGGTGCAATTCGAATATTTTAGCTGTGCAGAACCATCTGCGCACACTTTTATCAACAATAACGAAGAGATGTGAATTTTGTGATTTCTTGGAAAACTGTAGGTGAATCTCGATTACGTTTCTAACTAAATACCCGACAGATACTATAACACGATAGTGAATATCTAGCCTTTTCACACGTTTGGTAATTACAATAATTTGGAAACAGGAAATGGAAATATCGGAACTGATTCATGATCTTGTTTCCAAGAATCGGTTAGAAACAATAATGAATCAATTCCTTTTTCAATATGAATTATTTATGTACTTAATTCAAATTAACCGAGTCGTCCTCCGCCCGTCCACCACGGCTAATCGGGTTTCTTCTGTATTACCAATATCTTCCCAAAAAAATGATGGATGATTAAATTATATCAAGTCTAGAAAGACTCTTGGCTTGGTAAGATGTCGATCACTTTTTAGTGTAAGAAGTCGCCCACCCAGATAAACGTGGGCAGTGAATTCAATTAAAGCCCTTAGAATCACATAATTATGAGGTGACGTAACTTGCACCCATACCTAGTTGTTATTTTTCCACTTGACATGAGCCAACATCTCTCAGACAAAGGTCAAAATAATTAATGTCTGCCCTCTGTGTGCCAAGCGCCACGAATAACCATGCAAATAGTAGACCAATATGGGTTTGGTATGATGAATTAGATAAAGATCTCGGTTATGGGAGAGGTTTCCTAAGACAAAATATGGAGGGCGTTGAATCAGGTGGGAGGGAACTGGAGTTAGAATTTGGTACGTCCATCCCCCCACCCTTGTGCACACGTATGCACATAACGGCCATATCATAATATGGTATAGCGTTTTCCTGGTTTTTTTTTTTTAGGCTTTTTCCTGCTTTTCCCTAATTTCTGAACATGTAGTGGAAGAAGGGCACTTTTTCAGCTTTTTCCCAAAGTCAACTTCTTCACACCCCTCCCTCCCTCACCCATAACACAGGATAGCAATCTGATGGAGCTTGGATATTATTGTGGGTAAAGAAAACACAGCCAACTTCGAAGGAACCGT
>JAEMON010000002.1:38387319-38397513 GCA_030264115.1 Lygus lineolaris | reverse complement strand
TACAGAAAAAAAAATTTAAAAAAATGATGATAATTCCCCATTAAAGTAGTTTAAATTGAAATTAATTAAGATTTGAATAGGTTTTTGGCAAAAAACACATCGTGTCCCTGTAGCGGAACCTATGAGTCTGAAATCACTAGGACACTTGTTAACAATTAAAAAAAAAAAAATGACGTAAAATATTTATTCACGATTTTGTGACGTCATCGTGTCTGGAATCCAGTGAGGAACACATTCCATAGTTAAAAACGCGGAAAACCAATTTCCTGTAGTGGATAACCTATGAAAACCTCTAAAACTCGTCCCTATTGCGGGCCCTTGACGTTACCTACCTCAGTCACTTCTTGAGTAGTAGGTACAAGACACTCTTCTTGTGGTCCATTATTTTAATAAATCTTCTTAATTCGTAATCTAAGTATATTATATCCTAGAAATGAACCAAGTGTTGTTTCAGAAAAATCCATGCATTTTTAGCGTGGGAGACTAGCAATGTCCATTGAGTATGAGCATTTCGTTACAGCATAGTTTTCGTTTTATTAACTATGAATAATTATTTAGAGACAAAGTACCCTGAATGCCTAGTTTACGTAGTTATCCTCAGTTCTCTAGTTGATTAATAATTATATTATTAGTGCTCTGCTAATTGGTTAATTTTATTTTATTTCCATATAGTTTTGAAATGAATTTTTTTAGTAAAGGTTTCCGATTTAAAAAAATGCGAGGGCAGGACAATCTGCTTACCTACTGATGCCTATCTATATATCAATAAGTAATTGTTACAATTTTTTCTCGTTTGGTAAAAGTATCTGTAGAATAAAATTGTGCGGCGATCTTTAAAAACTTTAACTTGGTTTTAGGTCCCGTAGTTATGGTTTTGCTTTATTCGTTGTTTTCTCGCTTTTCATCAACTTCTACTGCCCATAAGTTTCGGCAAGACTTTTTGGCATTTTGAATCGAATATTTCAAGTACCTACCTAACGTGTGCTCTTGGTTGACCCTAAAATGGCTTCCGGTCGATATTCATTTAAATATTAACGTACAAGAGTGTGGTGTGACTGCATGATCCCCCTTACCTTATCAATATTAGGGTTGAGCATCGATGGTTGACGTTTTGAAAACATCGATGATTGCTTCGATGTTCGATGTTTTCGCTATCAAGTCTATAGTCGATGTTTTTCCACCATCGATGGATGCACGTTGAAGTTGAGAATCGATGGTCGTCGGCCCCTTTAACCATAAATCGTTTTGCTAGCAACCGTGGAAGAAGGGTTTTCATAGGTTTAGTGTGGATTAAATTTTGTTAGAAGAGACAGGCTTGATCAGGTCTCACAGACCTTAGGCTCAAAACCTAGAAGGATAAAACTTGAAATTCTGTATACATAATAAGGGGTGTCTACCGAATAAAGTGTGCATCCTTTAAGAAGTCGATTCCTTGGATCATAACTAACAAAAAGTGACGCTTAGCATTTTTTGAAAACCTCCTTATTTCTTGAGTTTTTTTCACTTTAAGATTTTGCTTTTTCTTTCAACCTTACATCACTAAAACAGCCAAAACTTCCTTCATTTACAGTGTAAAATGAAAAATAAATACACCATTGGAAAGTGCGTTACGTTTCCCATAAGAAAGGTCTACGAACTATCTTCAAAATTTTTGTAACGCAAATTTTTTAATACTATCTTCATAGAAATCCGTTTCAGACCATTCTACAACGATTCCTGAAATTTAATACTTTTGTACACGTATATATATATATATATATATGTATAAAGATATTTATATATGTGTCATTCCAGACGATATCTGACCGAGGAATAAAGCTAAAAATCTGAAAAAATTTCAAAATGTCAATAATATCGAAAGAAAGGTTAAGTTCGTTGGCCAGAATTTTTGGAGCACTCCAAGGGTTCAAATTTTGAAAATTTAGAGTCAAAAATCGCTTTAAAAAAACGCGTTTTTGGAGGTTTTCGGTGTAAATTACCATCTTAAACATAGGAACATATATGGTATATTCGGAATCAGCGTGAAATTTCCTATAACAATCATCCACCAAATCGGTTAAAATCATTCTTTGAAAATTCGCTCATCAACTCATACTGCATGAATGGATTTTTTTTTGTCTCACGACTTCATTATTGTTTCTTTTGAGTCATTTATCTTTCAGTAAAAAAATTAAAATAAAATTGACGATAATTCCCCATTAAATTGGTTGGCAACCAATAATCGCACTTCAGTAGCGGGGACGATTATAATCTTTGGAATTTTTGTACTAAAAGCTGCAAAAATAATCTAAAACAGGCTTACAGCCGCAATCAGTGACTGTTACTGAATTTTTCACCCATCGATGGTTTTCGATCATTGATGGTGTGATTCGATGGTTTATGAACGATGCTCAACCCTAATCAATTTGTTGTTTTCTTCCATTGTGGTTATAAAACTTTCTTGTGGAGAATCTAGTATTATAATCGTACGAAGGTTCAATAAATACTGTAGATACGTAGTATAAAAATGTCTTGCGAGTATACCTACTGATCTGATGGAGTTCTTGCTCCTTGGAATCCTATGTTTGTGGGTGTCGGAGTGATTATGGATTTGGGTGATTGGGTTGCTCTAGGGGGAATAATTAGACCAGTTGCTCGGTTCTTGAGGTGTTGGTCTGGTGATGTTTATGTAGGTAGGTGGTTTCGTCATAAATGGCTGCTCTAGCGCATCACTGGATACGAGGGGTATTCACGGTTGAGCTTGCCGAGTTAAACGTGCTAAGTAGAAAACTTCCTCGTCAGAAAAATCATGAGGCACTTACGCTGGCCCTTGGTAACGCGTCATCACGAATCTCTGGGTGAAAATGTGAAGGATTAGAAGGGGTTGACATAAAATTGAGATAAAATGTAAAATAACAACAACAACGTCCTCCGTATTTTTCTACCTTCCGGCCAAGGTTATATTATTTGATGTTTGTTTACATTTGTGAGTTTTTATTTACAAAAATGCCGTAGAAGAGCAAAAAACAAAAACAAGTTGATGAAATTGTGACGAAAACAATAGTCTCATCAACTCCGAATTTACTGACGAGGAGGAGGAGAAAATCTGGGAGGAAAGTCTCCAAGATCTTGAAGTTGTTTTGATGTCCAGGCACTACTATCCTTCAGCTTGACGACCAACAATTCATCTGTTTCGACCCTCGTCCTACTGGAACGAGGGTTGGTGTTCTTCCTCCTCTTTCCCCCTGACTCCCATTTCCATCCGTCAAACGGTTCACAACGAAATGTAAACTAAAAAATCTTCAAACTCGTTTGTATACCATTTTGAATCTTCGTCTGAAAACTGATAACACAGATAACATTGTTGCTGTCGACGTTTACCACACCTCAGACTCAGTTAACACAGTTGATAACGCACTTTCATAACATCTTTGCAACCGATTTTCTGCACGTTTAATACGTCGACAACGGCCCAACCGTGAATACCCCTACTTTATGCGCGGGTAGTGTCAACGAAAACACGGTTGAAAAATCTTGGTTAGTAGTAGCATAATTATGTGTGGTCTACTGACTCTCCCTCAACTAATACCTTTTGATAAAAAAAAAAAAAAAAAATTAAATTGGAAATGCAGGATTCTTTTATAAATTGAGTTTTAGTATTATAGATATTAATAAGTAGGTATTTCATGTAAGTACCTGTTCATTTCCCTTCAAGTAAAATAATAAATCATTTTTTAAGATTTCTGGTTCTCTCTGTGCACCGTTTGTTTAATAGTCGTGCCAATCGTAAATGGATCTCTCAGACAAACAAGTCATAAGCTCAATGAAGAACTAAAGTTGTTCATTAATGACGTTATATTAGAGAGTTTTCGCATACCACTGACGGGTGACGTGGAACCTCCTCAAAGAGCCCAGTAGAGCCGGGGCCCGTGACCTTGACGAGACGGTAGTAACGGGCGACGATGAAATGGCTCTTTTAAAGTCACCCGTATGAGACTCCCGTCAGACTACCGGATCATGGGTCACTTCAAACGTGTACACTGATGGGCCACCTCCTTATCAGCCGGGCCTCCCTCCAGGAGGCAGTTAGCATCGTCGTTTGCTCGCTCTAGGGTATCGTCCCGGGTCTCCTTCACTAACATCACACGTTGGCTTGAGAAAACTCTCTATTGTGAACGAATGTGTCATTTCACGATTACCTTCCCTCATTCATACAATATTTTTCATGTCTCACGTTGTTTTGTTGATGTAGAACGGTTGTGTAACCCCTGAACGGAAAGGGGCCTCCCGCCCTCCAAGTTACGCTGAGTCTCCGAGCATGCGCTCTAGATCGTCTACCTGTGATAGTCTGAAGTCTGGCAGTAGCTTTAGACAGTCTCAAGGGCATATGCCACCACCGTCTGCTCCTCACAACAAGAAAGCTCACCAGCAAAGTAAGAAAAATTCTGTTCCCCTCATTTTTGGCATTTCTCAAGATTTGTTTATTTTACTAGCTCGAGAAAAACAGTTCTTTACAAGCTTTACCTTTGAAAAAAATAGCAATTAAGACATTTCTATTTTATTAAATCGAGAAATAGAATTCTTTACAAGCACACCTCCAAAGAAGCAATTCTGACAAAACGATTGATGGAGCTGTAGGAGAAGCTGAGTTTTGCATGTAATAAGTAAGGAAGCAGGCCGAAATAAACGAACAAAAATTATGCGCCAGATTATGAATTCACTTTACGAATAACGGATCAGCAACGATATCCACTCTTCCAGACTTCTGAGCGGCTCCTTATTCATAAGTTTTGTGCAACCTATAGACAAGTAGGCCAAGAGTTTCAGCTGCTCTCTCCTTAGAATGAACCAACATGGCTGTTCCCCCTGCTGTAACAGCCCTTCATTAGCACAAAACCACACTGTATTTGCCTTACCCACAACCATCAAGGTTAAAAACGGCAGTGATTACTATTGCATTCATGCATTCAACAGTATTGCATTCATGCTTGAAGATCGATCGAATTGAAATATTACGAATGCTGACCCCAATAAAATATCGATGATGCAATGTTTTTCTGTGAAGACCAATTTATCTCTTTAGCTGGTCTCTTAACCTTTTCGTTACTGGACCCTCGCATTACCACATTCGACCTCCAGCGCCCCCAATGCCGGAACATTTTTCAACCCTTCATGACACAATGGTAGAAAGGCAGTCTTTCCGTCATCTATCGGGAAGGTTTAGAACTAATACGATGATGGATAATATAAAGAAGAAGACTTCCATGGTGATAATATATTCCTCCACTCCTACAGGAAGTCCTTGAAGAATAGTTATTTTGACTAAAGATAGATAAACCCCGCCAAAGCGGGCCTTGGCTGACCATTTGCGCTAAAAGGAGGGCCTCAGCCCTAGGTTACATCTAATTTGTACGCAATATTGCGGGCCTTGGAGCTAAAGGGTTAAGTGCTGTTTTGAGTTATTGCTAGTCCAGTGATTTAACATAATTAAGAAACGACTTGACCAGGCAAGGAATGTGATTTGAAATCACTATTTCAAATTGGAAGAAAACTGTCACCTCATTCTAGTTAATACATCCTCTGCATACCTCATATCAAAATAATCTCCTCCACTACATATCCTCCCAATTTTACCCCCTCCACTACATATCCTCCCCGTCATATCCTCCCCTCCATATTCCTCATCCCTACGAATTTCATCAAATTCAGGATCAATGACAGTAATATTTCATGTTAGATATGGGAACACTGGGCAGTGTGAAGAAGAGAGCAGCACCGCTGCCACCTCCAACGTCTAATCAAACTGCTCAGCAGGCGTACAACCCATACGGCACTCTCCCTTCTAGTCACAACCGCTCACCGTCTGATCCCAACCCTGCCTACCACACCCTCAACCACCACAAGCGGTCGCCCTCCACAGACTCGACTCGAACACCTGGTGGAGTTCATCTTGGTAAGCCCTTTCGAATTTACACTTAATAGAGAGTTCCTGGGAGTGCTCTTTGAGATACGAAGTTTCGTATTGTGGACTGTGTATCGTAACGCAGCAACATCTGCGCATGCGCAACCAGTTACTAAATTCGTATTGAGATACGACGTTGTATCTCTCACGAAAACTTCGTAAAGTTCGTAAATATAGGACACTTTGGATACTATGGAAAGTTCGTTTCAATGACGTAACGCACAGTTACCTCCCACAGCAATAACAAGACACATTTTTCTCATGCTGGTGCTCAGCATACACTTGAAAAATAATGTTGAGGTCTTCGGCAGACAATAAACCGAGATTGAATGAATTAAATTATTCGTCAATGCTGAAAATTGTCACTTTAGGATACATCAAAATTCGCAATACAGAAGAGTGTTGGGATACGAAATTCTACAAGGTTAGCTTTTGCGTTGCTCGCCCGTGCCCTACGATACGAATCTTCGTATTCCTCGAGGGATCTCCTAGGAACTCTCTAATCTACTCCATAATTCTTCTTCTAGAAAGACGGTTCATGAAACTTCTCAGGAAACGACGATTGGGGATATCGAGCTCCCGAGTTTGAATTGTTTCCATAATACTTCAAGTAATATTTTTAATCAACACTGGCACTGTGAAGGGTTGAATTCTAGTTTAGAAAAATATTTCAAATTTTAGTTTCTATCATATTCCAAGTTTAGTATCACCACTGCAATAATCACTACTCGTCAATCCTTTTGAACGGTATTTTATTGGTATTTCCTTTAGTCTGGGCGTAATATGTGTGGCTAACTAATCATAACTAACAAGGGGATGCACAGCCATTGGGTCGTGGATTTTAACCACACTGTGGGTTCTACTGCCCAAAAAAGTAACCCCGTGTATGTTCCTTCTTCAGAATAGGGCCTTAGACCCCCAAAATTGTATGATATGACTTTTTTGCCTACTTAATTGTTCATGTTTGTCTCATTACATCTTTTCGGAAGTTTGAGTAGGTTGTGAAATGTTAGTTTTTTGTGTCGATTACGAATAAGATACTCCCAACTCGCTCAAACAACGCCTTTCAAGTTGTCATTTTCGGTTAAAAACACGGAGTAAACGCAAAAGTGGGGCGTTGGTACCGCCCAACGTATGAAATTAAGTTTAAGAACACTTTTCGTAAGAAAAAAGAGTGTGGCATCGATAGATTTTGTGGGTATTTGTGTGTATTTTACGCTATCTTTTGATTATTATTTAATATTAATGTTAATTATTATAATAATTAATCTAATAATAATATTAATATTAATTATTATAATAATTTTTTTTTTTCCTTTTACCCTGGATTTTGCTTATATATCGTGGGGGGATTATTTTTATTTAATTTTAATTAAGACTCAGATTATGGACTCTAGTCCCCATGTTAGGCTTCACGTGATTAGATCAGAGGTGAAGAGCGATGAAGCTGGTCGGATAAGCACATACAAACTTTTTAAGAATCGGATCGATGCCCGTCCGGGACATGAACCAGGGACCTTGTGATCTTTCATCCCAATGGGGATGTGAAGACCACACGCCCTAGCCAGCTCGGACACTCCGGCCCCCTAATTAATATTATTATTAGGCGGCTTTTATCTGTTATTTTCATTTGTATACTTTTACAACACTTTATTTTCATATCGCACCCCTGCAAGAAAACCGTGACTTTCTTTTTCGAAGTGTCTCTTGTCTTGCTGGTAGTTGGCTGAAAACAGCTGCGAGGAAAACTGACATGAGTGGCATGGGGACAGTGTTGTAACTACATAGCCAAAACAGATGTTTCCTCTTGTAGATATCAGTCTGGAGCACGCAATGAAAGTGCTAACCAAAAAACGCATTTTTTGTGAAGTGTCACTTTTCTTGCGGGGATGTGATATACTCGGGGCGGTACTAATGTCCCGCAGTTGAAGTTTTTGGGGTGCAAAAATCAAGTTAGTGATCAACATTTCGTTTACCCTATGTTTTAACCGAAAATGGCAATGTTTAGAAAGACGTTGTTTGAGTGGGTTGGGAGTCTCTTATTCGTAATCCACATAAAAAACAATCAAATTTCACTTCTCAAACGTCCGAAAAGATGTAATGAGACAAAATAAAGCAAAAGAGCCATTTCGGGGGTCCTTCGGGCTCCATTCTGATGAAGCAACATAAGATGAAGGCACCAGTTATTGGCTGATTAAGGTATTTTGGTGCTATTATCTTGTAGGAAATGCGTATTTTTCATTAAAATCCCTGTTGTCTTGGGGGTTTTTCGTATGCTTAGTATTCCAACATCGCGATTCACTAGTAGTTTTTGTAAAATAAGTGGTATTTAAATTTTTTTTTCTCATAAAAACTGGAAAGAGTCGATTTTTGCTAGTTACTGGCTGGATTATTAGCCAGATTCAGTTATTAGCCATACGAATATTATTGCTTAATTCCCGAGTTTTTCGTATTTTTATGGCACCAATCCACTACTAGATAATCACAGATTAAGGAAATATCGAAATATGAGGACCAAAACAAAGTGGAAACACGTTAATGAGAGGTGGATTGCTTACCGTTTTCAGAAGGAACAGGTGGTTTCGACCCACATGCGACAGCACGATCATTTGTAACTCAGCTGTGAGGTGTCAATATGGTTACACTGTAACTCCTCTTGTGCCAATGCCTTCCGTATTAGTTAGGTTAACTAACTTACTTCAAGTACTTGAAACGATATCAGAGACACCTGTGTAATAATGAACGAACTTAAATAACGAGGCGGCTAATAACTGGGTGGGGGGGGGGGGGCAATAACTGGTGCCTTTACCCCTGGGTTACTTTTTTGGGTAGTAAACCCACAGAAAAAGTTTGGTTGAAATCAACGACCCCATGGCATGTCCCCTTGTAAGTTATCGCTTTTAGTCATCGTCCTTCATCAATTTTGAATTTTTTTAAATTCATTTCACCATCGTTTGTAGTTATTTGAAAGTCAGTTTAATCTGGAGCTATGGAAATGGATTGAGTTGGGTGCACCAGTTGGGCTTTGCTCATCACCTCTGTTTGTAGGAAGGTTGACAATTTTTGTTTATTTTGATTATTTTTGTTTTATAGCTGGTGCAAAATTAGTCATCCCACCTGGTGAAATGCCTACGTTGAAAGCTACGGGCATCGATAAAACAGGTTTTTATTTCATTTTTGTGTTTTTTTTTTGGGTTCTTGTTTTCTTTGGGTGGAAGTTGTGCCTAGTTCTGCTTCAGCTTGGCAACAATAAGCTTTTGAAAATATTCATGTGAGGTTTTGAAATGTACAGCCTATTTATCACAATCCTAAATATTAGTAAGTTTTGGATTGCAAATTTGCTAATTGGGCTTCCAAAATAGGTACCTTCTTTGTTTTTTGGATGTCTAATGTTCCAGGAGTGTTCACAATCATGATTCCTACTTTGATGGTTGCTTGGCAATATCCCTAATTCTGATGCTACTCCATTTGCCGCTGTCACGTGCAGAGGGATCTCCTCCAAACTAACCTTTTGAGTAGATTGGTTGAACTGGATGCTCGCTTCTTTCGCATCTTCTGGAAAGGGAAACATATTCCATTAATGTATCAGTGAAAGAGGAAATCTTCTCTGAAAATCCCTCTGCACTCTTAAGCATAAAGCAAAAACTTTGATTATTTATTTCAGTCTATCAGGTACGAGTGAACACTCCTGGCAGGGTAAATTCTTGAGATGGCACCTGCTCTCAGTAGGTACGCTGAGAATCGCTTTCATTCTGCTTATTCTTGATTGAACGTGTCGTTTTGGTGGTGTGGCAGTTTGTTGTAATCTAAGTTACTTTTATGTTTACCACGCAAAAAGATGTCTGGATGACAATGATTATTTTAATGATATCTTTGTTACCTGTATATTTATGTGAGTTGAACGAGTAGCTAGTCGGGATTCTGAAAAGGGTGTTACTAGGGAGGGCGTGATCCTTTGCTAACCTCAGAGACGTAACACACGAATAGTGGAGGTTGACTGAGACAGAACCCAACTCGACTCCCAAGTAATTTCATTTTGGTTTTGTTGTTCAAAAAGTAATTTCATTTTATTTTTGGTCAAAAACTAAATTTGTCTATATACAGGGTGTCCCAGATATTGAAGACCACCCCCTTAACTTCCTTAATAAATGGGATAGAGGAAAATTCCAAATGGTAACCCCTTTATTTTTTCTGTAGATCTCAAATAAGAAATTTTTGTGCACGTGCGCATGCGCAAAACGTGCGCAGTGCGC